>JAROOJ010000030.1:1215000-1257500 GCA_030578275.1 Meda fulgida
TAGTTACATGTAATTACGCATAATTTATTGTCATTACTACATGTAACATATGCAATGGTCACTGTCAAAAGTTTTACCGAGTTTTAGTTTACAGTACATTTTTTAATCATTATGTTTTAATAACCTTTTGTCGTGCTTTAAAGAAGTGCACTTATGTTGATGTGTTGACTAACATACTGAAGCACTTGTAAAGTACGTGATTATTTGATACTGCCTTTAAAGTGAATAAAATCGCAACTTTGTCATTACATATTGTGTAGTTACAAATATTTTTAAATGCATGCCATACAAGTTTCAATAGAAAATATAGCTGCGAGCAGCGATTGCGGGCCCAAGCCGGTGGCACCGCCACCCCGGTGCCTTTAGGGTTATTGTGCACGACGTGCAAAAACTTAACCCCGCTTTGACTGTTGAAAAGAAGTGTGATGTAGAGCTTGCATCAGTGTGGGCTCTGCAAAAGTGCACATCGAGGGCACATATCAACCACAAAGTATGCGTGAGCAACCTTCTGAAACCCAAAATGAAAAATGAGACAGCCTACGGTCTCATGGATTTAACAGACACATGAAATAAGTACACAAGACCGAAAATTCATGTGAAGTGTGCCATTTGGGGACAGGGCCTATGATCGTGAACCACAATAGCCACATATATGAGATCATTTAAATTTAGAATAATTTTTAGGTCAATATGTTTTGCAGCACTTAAATGTGTAAATCCAGAAGCCCAGTATTTATCTGGAGGTCTTTGTCCTTTGCCTCTCAACCTGGTTTGTCTCTGCTTTTTCTGTTCTGCCCTGTTTGCCATAGTTCACCCTGCCTGTCTTGACCATTCTTAATAAAAAGCTGCAAATGGATTCCCCTGGCCTGACCCTGCCTCGATACAACACACATGCTGCATCTGCTCGCTATCTGCCGAACGGCTCTGGTAGATCCGCTTCAGCACTGATGATGTTGTAGGAATAGTGCGCTCTGATTGGTCTGGATTATTCGGGAATTTTTATTTTATACAGAAATAAGTTATTTATAATTCATATAGATAGATAGATAGATATATAGATAGATAGATATACATATATAAAGACACAGAGAATATTAATTGCCTTACCTGTTTAGTAAAATGAAAATAAAAATAAATAACTAGGGAAACCGAGATAATTATTCTGATTTGATGATACACTCAAAATATTACACAAGCAATTGTTTAAATGTAATGATATTCAGAACAGAACAAGAATTTTAAAAAACTATAAACAAGAAGTAACCGAAATAATGTAAAGCGAAAGTGAAAGTAAGTGGTGTTGGGCTCACGTAACTCTGTCATTAGAATCAAATTGTTTCAACATTTGTGATGTATTTGGATGCTAACTATTCTTTATTATAGGCTTTGTACTTCACTCACGTTCCAATATATGTGTGTTTGTGTGTGTGTGTGAGTGTGTGTGTGTGTGTGTGTGTGTGTGTGTGTGTGTGTGTGTGTGTGTGTGTGTGTGTGTGTGTGTGTGTGAGTGTGTGTGTGTGTGTGTGTGTGTGTGTGTGTGTGTGTGTGTGTTTGGTGTGTGTGTGTGGGTGACGTGTGGGTGCGATTGAACTGTTACACAAAAACATACTCCGTCATTTTGTTAATCGAGGACGTAAATTCAAACTGCAAAGTGTTTATTTATATTTCTGTACACACAATAAAACACAAAGTGCTTTTGTCAAACTATAAACTCAAACTGTAACCTACAACTGTCCCCCAACCAAAATCTCACCCACACACACCAACACCCACACACACAGTTTAAAAGCAAAACATATTTATCCAACCTCGTTTAAAAACAGTCTGTGAGTGCCATCTTTTGGACATTCATCATATTGCATTGGTTTTAATTTCTTGTCCTCAAACAGAGCACTAATCTGTTTATTTTTAAGTTACACATTCTACATTGATTAAAATAGAAAATCAAATGTGTTTTTTTAATGGTAGTATTATTTTATACAATAATTTATAAATCTGATGAGAATAAATGTAGTATGCATACATTTTTTAAGGAAAACATTGATCTAATATAGCACATTAGAGAGAGAGAGACGGAGGCGCGGGCGCGATCGAACTGTGTGTGTGTGTGTGCGTGTGTGTGTGTGTGTGAAAGGGGCGCGATCGAACTCTGTGTGTGGGAGAGAGAATAACATTTTTAAAGAAAACATATTGATCTAATATAGCACATGAGAGAGAGAGAGAGAGAGAGAGAGAGAGAGGGAGAGAGAGAGAGAGAGAGAGAGAGAGAGAGAGAGAGAGAGAGAGAGAGAGAGAGAGAGAGAGAGACGCGGGCGCGATCGAACTGTGTGTGTGTGTGTGCGTGTGTGTGTGTGTGAGAGAGAGAGAGAGAGAGAGGCGCGGGCGCGATCGAACTGTGTGTGTGTGTGTGTGTGTGTGTGTGAGAGAGAGAGAGAGAGAGAGAGAGAGAGAGAGAGAGAGAGAGAGAGAGAGAGAGAGAGAGAGAGAGAGAGAGGCGCGGGTGCGATCGAACTGTGTGTGTGTGTGTGTGTGTGTGTGTGTGTGTGTGTGTGTGTGTGTGTGTGTGTGTGAGAGAGAGAGAGAGAGAGAGAGAGAGAGAGAGGCGCGGGTGCGATCGAACTGTGTGTGTGTGTGTGCGTGTGTGTGTGTGTGTGTTTGTGTGTGTGTGTGTGTGAGAGAGAGAGAGAGAGAGAGAGAGAGAGAGAGAGAGAGAGAGAGAGAGAGAGAGAGAGAGAGAGAGAGAGAGAGAGAGGCGCGGGAGCGCTCGAACTGTGTGTGTGTGTGTGTGTGTGTGTGTGTGTGTGTTTGTGTGTGTGTGTGTGTGTGAGAGAGAGAGAGAGAGAGAGAGAGAGAGAGAGAGGCGCGGGTGCGATCGAACTGTGTGTGTGCGTAATACAGGTAATAAATGAATAAAAGTGCGTATAAATACAATTTTGGACACAAGAGGGCAGTATGGCCCAATGAATGACTTTGTGTTTAAACTATCACCCGAAGATACCCCCCCCCCTCCTCACAGAGACACACACACACACACACACACACATACAGAATGGCAGGGTGCATTCTCTCTGTCAGAGAGAGGGAGAGAAAATTCTCAGAATCCACATTCAAACTACAATATCTGACTTTCTGTTTGTCTGAGCTAATGACAATAAATTAGAAAGTTGTTCGGCTTGACGAGAACAATATACACGCAGAGTTTTGTAACTGTAGGTAAAATTATCTAAGTTATAACACACTTTATGTGTCCTTTTTTAGTCATAAATTCATTTGATCGCCACGGCCAAACCGTTCGAGATATCAAAAATCCGTTCGCAATTTAACATCCTCAATGTCTTGACTTCACGCTGACCGAGTTTCGTGGTGTTTGGATTAATTCTCTAGGAGAAGTATATCAAAAATAAAAGCATGCATTTTCCAAACAACCCATAATAGCTGACTTCCTGTTGAGCTGTCGTAAAACTTAGAGCACGAAAGTTGTTCAGCCCGATGAGATCTATAAGTGTACCGAGTTTCATATTATTACATGTAAGCATGTTTGATATATGGACAAGTGTTTGAATCCCGTTCCAGGGGGCGCTGTCGAGCCCCCCTGCCACGCCCGGGTACCATCTTCGGCCCGGCCCTGATGGCCCCGGGTTTTGGCCTGTGTGCAAAGTTTCAAGAGTTTTCGAGCACGTTAAGGGCCCCAAAACCTTGAAAAACTAAAATAAAAGTATTCTCACTCAGCAGACAAACCCCCCTCCCCTCAAACACACGGAGAGACGTAGGGTCAGAGAGAGAGGAAGAGAAAATTCTCCAAAACATCCACATTCAAACCAAAATATCTGACTTCCTGTTGGTCTGAGCTAATAAGTGTAAATTAGAAAGTTGTCCAGCTCGATATGAACATTATACATACTGAGTTTTAAGATTGTAGATAAAAGTATAGACCTAAATCCCCCTCTTTTGTCAAAAGGTGGCGCTACTGAGCCCCGGCACCACGCCCGTTTCTGAAACTTTGCACATGTCTACTGGCTAATAAATATGATGTGTCTGTCGAGTTTCATGCAATTTCAAGTATGCTAAGAGTCTCAAAAGCATCAAAAAAGAATCTTAAAGTTTGATGCGTTACCACGGCAACAGTATCTAAGATATCAATAATCCTTTCACAGGTCTAAATCTGGCGTGTGTTTACATTATACACATAAAGTTTGAAGCAAATCGGGTAAAAATAAGAGGGTGATTTCAAAGCATTTTGAAAGTGACACACTTCCTGCTGCCAGTTGGTGGCGCTATAACTTTGACTCACAATAGTCACATCCATGTGATCGGCCTCTTACAGCGAACACACTGCTGAAGTTTCATCAAGATCAGTCAATGTATGCAGAAGTTATAACACACTTCCTGTTTCCATTATTCGCCATTATTTCGTTTCCTCGCCACGGCCAAACCGTTCGAGATATCAAAAATCCCCTGGCAATTTTTCATCCTCAATGTCTTGACTTCATGCACACCGAGTTTGGTGACGATCGGGTGAATTCCCTAGGAGGAGTATATCGAATTCCTGAACATGAGTTTCCAAACAACCCATAATAGCCGACTTCCTGTTGGGCTGGCGTAAAAAGTAAGAGTGCAAAGGATATATGAAACGATGAGATCTATATGTGTACCGATTTTCAGATTAATTCATGCAAGCGTGTTTGATATACGGACATGTTTTCAAATCCCGTTCCAGGGGGCGCTGTCGAGCCCCCCTGCCACGCCCGGGTACCATCTTCAACCCGGCCCTGATGGCCGCAGGTTCTGACCCGTGTGCAAAGTTTCAAGAGTTTTTGAGCACGTTAAGGCCCCCAAAAGTGCCCAAAAGGTAGTAAAATAATAATAATAATAATAATAATAATAATAATAATAATAATAATAATAAATATAGCTGCGAGCAGCGATTGCGGGCCCAAGCCGGTGGCACCGCCGCCCCGGTGCCTTTAGGGTTATTGTGCACGACGTGCAAAAACGTAACCCCGCTTTGACTGTTGAAAAGAAGTGTGATGTAGAGCTTGCATCAGTGTGGGCTCTGCAAAAGTGCACATCGAGGGCACATATAAACCACAAAGTATGCGTGAGCAACCTTCTGAACCCAAATTGAAAAATGAGACAGCCTACGGTCTCATGGATTTAACAGACACATGAAATAAGTACACAAGACCGAAAATTCATATGAAGTGTGCCATTTGGGGACAGGGCCTATGATCGTGAACCACAATAGCCACATATATGAGATCATTTAAAATTAGAATAATTTTTAGGTCAATATGTTTTGCAGCACTTAAATGTGTAAATCCAGAAGCCCAGTATTTATCTGGAGGTCTTTGTCCTTTGCCTGTCAACCTGGTTTGTCTCTGCCTTTTCTGTTCTGCCCTGTTTGCCATTGTTCTCCCTGCCTGTCTTGACCATTCTTAATAAAAAGCTGCAAATGGATTCCCCTGGCCTGACCCTGCCTCGATACAACACACATGCTGCATCTGCTCGCTATCTGCCGAACGGCTCTGGTAGATCCGCTTCAGCACTGATGATGTTGTAGGAATAGTGCGCTCTGATTGGTCTGGATTATTCGGGAATTTTTATTTTATACAGAAATAAGTTATTTATAATTCATATATATATATATATAGATAGATAGATAGATAGATAGATAGATAGATAGATAGATAGATAGATAGATAGATATATAGATAGATAGATATACATATATAAAGACACAGAGAATATTACTTGCCTTACCTGTTTAGTAAAATGAAAAAATAAAAATAAATAACTAGGGAAACCGAGATAATTATTCTGATTTGATGATACACTCAAAATATTACACAAGCAATCGTTTAAATGTAATGATATTCAGAACAGAACAAGAATTTTAAAAAACTATAAACAAGAAGTAACCGAAATAATGTAAAGTGAAAGTGAAAGTAAGTGGTGTTGGGCTCACGTAACTCTCTCATTAGAATCAAACTGTTTCAACATTTGTGATGTATTTGGATGCTAATTTTTTCTTTATTATAGGCTTTGTACTTCACTCACATTCCAATATGTGTGTGAGTGTGTGTGTGTGTATGTGTGTGTGTGTGTGTGTGTGTGTGTGTGTGTGTGTGTGTGTGTGTGTGGTTGAGGTGTGGGTGCGATTGAACTGTTACACATAAAAACATACTCCGTCATTTTGTTCATCGAGGACGTAAATTCAAACTGCAAAGTGTTTATTTATATTTATGTACACACAATAAAACACAAAGTGCTTTTGTCAAACTATAAACTCAAACTGTAACCTACAACTGTCCCCCAACCAAAATCTCACCCACACACACCAACACCCACACACACAGTTTAAAAGCAAAACATATTTATCCAACCTCGTTTAAAAACAGTCTGTGAGTGCCATCTTTTGGACATTCATCATATTGCATTGGTTTTAATTTCTTGTCCTCAAACAGAGCACTGATCTGTTTATTTTTAAGTTACACATTCTACATTGATTAAAATAGAAAATCAAATGTGTTTTTTTTAATGGTAGTATTATTTTATACAATAATTTATAAATGTGATGAGAATTAATGTAGTGTGCAAATTTTTTTTAAGGAAAACATTGATCTAATATAGCACATTAGAGAGAGAGAGACGGAGGCGCGGGCGCGATCGAACTGTGTGTGTGTGTGTGTGCGTGTGTGTGTGTGGGAGAGAGAATAAAATTTTTAAGGAAAACATATTGATCTAATATAGCACATTATTGATCTAATATAGCACATTGGAGAGAGAGAGAGAGAGAGAGAGAGAGAGAGAGGGAGAGAGAGAGAGAGAGACAGAGAGAGAGAGAGAGAGAGAGAGAGAGGCGCGGGCGCGATCGAACTGTGTGTGTGTGTGTGCGTGTGTGTGTGAGAGAGAGGCGCGGGCGCGATCGAACTGTGTGTGTGTGTGTGCGTGTGTGGGAGAGAGAGAGGCGCGGACTCGATCAAACTGTGTGTGTGTGTGAGACAGAGAGAGAGGCGCGGGAGCGATCGAACTGTGTGTGTGTGTGTGTGTGTGTGTGTGTGTGTGTGTGTGTGTGTGTGTGAGAGAGAGAGAGAGAGAGAGAGAGAGAGGCGCGGGTGCGATCGAACTGTGTGTGTGTGTGTAATACAGGTAATAAATGAATAAAAGTGCGTATAAATACAATTTTGGACACAAGAGGGCAGTATGGCCCCAAGAATGACTTTGTGTTTAAACTATCACCCGAAGATACCCCCTCCCCTCCCCCTCCTCACACAGACACACACACACACATACAGAATGGCAGGGTGCATTCTCTCTGTCAGAGAGAGAGAGGGAGAGAAAATTCTCAGAATCCACATTCAAACTACAATATCTGACTTTCTGTTTGTCTGAGCTAATGACAATAAATTAGAAAGTTGTTCGGCTTGACGAGAACAATATACACGCAGAGTTTTGTAACTGTAGGTAAAATTAACTAAGTTATAACACACTTTATGTGTCCTTTTTTAGTCATAAATTTATTTCCTCGCCACGGCCAAACCGTTCGAGATATCAAAAATCCGTTTGCAGTTTAGCATCCTCAATGTCTTGACTTCAGGCTGACCGAGTTTCGTGGTGTTTGGATTAATTCTCTAGGAGAAGTATATCAAAAATAAAAGCATGCATTTTCCAAACAACCCATAATAGCTGACTTCCTGTTGAGCTGTCGTAAAACTTAGAGCACGAAAGTTGTTCGGCCCGATGAGATCTATAAGTGTACCGAGTTTTCAAAAAGCATTTTGAAAGTGACACACTTCCTGCTGCCAGTTGGTGGCGCTATAACTTTGACTCACAATAGTCACATCCATGTGATCGGCCTCTTACAGCGAACACACTGCTGAAGTTTCATCAAGATCAGTCAATGTATGCAGAAGTTATAACACACTTCCTGTTTCCATTATTCGCCATAAATTCGTTTCCTCGCCACGGCCAAACCGTTCGAGATATCAAAAATCCCCTGGCAATTTTTCATCCTCAATGTCTTGACTTCATGCACACCGAGTTTGGTGATGATCGGGTGAATTCCCTAGGAGGAGTATATCGAATTCCTGAACATGAGTTTCCAAACAACCCATAATAGCCGACTTCCTGTTGGGCTGGCGTAAAAAGTAAGAGTGCAAAGGATATATGAAACGATGAGATCTATATGTGTACCGATTTTCAGATTAATTCATGCAAGCGTGTTTGATATACAGACATGTTTTCAAATCCCGTTCCAGGGGGCGCTGTCGAGCCCCCCTGCCACGCCCGGGTACCATCTTCAGCCCGGCCCTGATGGCCGCGGGTTCTGACCCGTGTGCAAAGTTTCAAGAGTTTTCGAGCAAATTAAGGGCCCCAAAAGTGCCCAAAAGGTAGTAAAATAATAATAATAATAATAATAATAATAATAATAATAATAAATATAGCTGCGAGCAGCGATTGCGGGCCCAAGCCGGTGGCACCGCCACCCCGGTGCCTTTAGGGTTATTGTGCACGATGTGCAAAAACTTAACACCGCTTCGACTGTTGAAAAGAAGTGTGCTGTAGAGCTTGCATCAGTGTGGGCTCTGCAAAAGTGCACATCGAGGGCACATATCAACCACAAAGTATGCGTGAGCAACCTTCTGAAACCTAAAATGAAAAATGAGACAGCCTATGGTCTCATTGATTTAACAGACACATGAAATAAGTACACAAGACCGAAAATTCATATGAAGTGTGCCATTTGGGGACAGGGCCTATGATCGTGAACCACAATAGCCACATATATGAGATCATTTAAATTTAGAATAATTTTTAGGTCAATATGTTTTGCAGCACTTAAATGTGTAAATCCAGAAGCCCAGTATTTATCTGGAGGTCTTTGTCCTTTGCCTGTCAACCTGGTTTGTCTCTGCCTTTTCTGTTCTGCCCTGTTTGCCATAGTTCACCCTGCCTGTCTTGACCATTCTTAATAAAAAGCTGCAAATGGATTCCCCTGGCCTGACCCTGCCTCGATACAACACACATGCTGCATCTGCTCGCTATCTGCCGAACGGCTCTGGTAGATCCGCTTCAGCACTGACGATGTTGTAGGAATAGTGCGCTCTGATTGGTCTGGATTATTAGGAAATTTTTATTTTATACAGATATAAGTTATTTATAATTCATATATATATATATATATATAGATAGATAGATAGATAGATAGATAGATAGATAGATAGATAGATAGATAGATAGATAGATAGATAGATAGATAGACATATATAAAGACACAGAGAATATTACTTGCCTTACCTGTTTAGTAAAATGAAAAAATAAAAATAAATAACTAGGGAAACCGAGATAAGTATTCTGATTTGATGATACACTCAAAATATTACACAAGCAATTGTTTAAATTTAATGATATTCAGAACAGAACAAGAATTTTAAAAAACTATAAATAAGAAGTAACCGAAATAATGTAAAGCGAAAGTGAAAGTAAGTGGTGTTAGGCTCATGTAACTCTGTCATTAGAATCAAACTGTTTCAACATTTGTGATGTATTTGGATGCTAAACTATTCTTTATTATAGGCTTTGTACTTCACTCACGTTCCAATATGTGTGTGTGTGTGTGTGTGTGTGTGTGTGTGTGTGTGTGTGTGTGTGTGTGTGTGTGTGTGTGTGTGTGGTTGAGGTGTGAGTGCGATTGAACTGTTACACAAAAACATACTCCTTCATTTTGTTGATCGAGGACGTAAATTCAAACTGCAAAGTGTTTACTTATATTTCTGTACACTCACAATAAAACACAAAGTGCTTTTGTCAAACTATAAACTCAAACTGTAACCTACAACTGTCCCCCAACCAAAATCTCACCCACACACACCAACACCCACACACAGTTTAAAAGCAAAACATATTTATCCAACCTCGTTTAAAAACAGTCTGTGAGTGCCATCTTTTGGACATTCATCATATTGCATTGGTTTTAATTTCTTGTCCTCAAACAGAGCACTAATCTGTTTATTTTTAAGTTACACATTCTACATTGATTAAAATAGAAAATCAAATGTGTTTTTTTAATGGTAGTATTATTTTATACAATAATTTATAAATCTGATGAGAATAAATGTAGTGTGCATAAAATTTTTAAGGAAAACATTGATCTAATATAGCACATTAGAGAGAGAGAGACGGAGGCGCGGGCGCAATCACCCGAAGATACCCCCTCCCCCTCCCCCCTCCCCCTCCCCCTCCCCCCTCCCCCCTCCCCCTCCTCACACAGACACACACACACACACATACAGAATGGCAGGGTGCATTCTCTCTGTCAGAGAGAGGGAGAGAAAATTCTCAGAATCCACATTCAAACTACAATATCTGACTTTCTGTTGGTCTGAGCTAATGACAATAAATTAGAAAGTTGTTCGGCTTGAGGAGAACAATATACACGCAGAGTTTTGTAACTGTAGGTAAAATTAACTAAGTTATAACACACTTTATGTGTCCTTTTTTAGTCATAAATTCATTTCCTCGCCACGGCCAAACCGTTCGAGATATCAAAAATCCGTTCGCAATTTAGCATCCTCAATGTCTTGACTTCACGCTGAGCGAGTTTCGTGGTGTTTGTATTAATTCTCTAGGAGAAGTATATCAAAAATTAAAGCATGCATTTTCCAAACAACCCATAATAGCTGACTTCCTGTTGAGCTGTCGTAAAACTTAGAGCACGAAAGTTGTTCGGCCCGATGAGATCTATAAGTGTACCGAGTTTCATATTATTACATGTAAGCATGTTTGATATATGGACAAGTGTTCGAATCCCGTTCCAGGGGGCGCTGTCGAGCCCCCCTGCCACGCCCGGGTACCATCTTCGGCCCGGCCCTGATGGCCGCGGGTTCTGACCTGTGTGCAAAGTTTCAAGAGTTTTCGAGCACGTTAAGGGCCCCAAAACCTTGAAAAACTAAAATAAAAGCATTCTCACTCAGCAGACAAACCCCCCTCCCCTCAAACACACGGAGAGACGTAGGGTCAGAGAGAGAGGAAGAGAAAATTCTCCAAAACATCCACATTCAAGCCAAAATATCTGACTTCCTGTTGGTCTGAGCTAATAAGTGTAAATTAGAAAGTTGTCCAGCTCGATATGAACATTATACATACTGAGTTTTAAGATTGTTGATAAAAGTATAGACCTAACTCCCCCTCTTTTGTCAAAAGGTGGCGCTACTGAGCCCCGGCAACACGCCCGTTTCTGAAACTTTGCACATGTCTACTGGCTAATAAATGTGATGTGCCTGTCGAGTTTCATGCAATTTCAAGTATGCTAAGGGTCTCAAAAGCATAAAAAAAGAATCTTAAAGTTTGATGCGTTACCACGGCAACAGTATCTAAGATTTCAATAATCCTTTCACAGGTCTAAATCTGCCGTGTGTTTACATTATACACGTCAAGTTTAAAGCAAATCGGGTAAAAATTAGAGGGTGATTTCAAAGCATTTTGAAAGTGACACACTTCCTGCTGCCAGTTGGTGGCGCTATAACTTTGACTCACAATAGTCACATCCATGTGATCGTCCTCTTACAGCGAACACACTGCTGAAGTTTCATCAAGATCAGTTAATGTATGCTGAAGTTATAACACACTTTCTGTTTCACGTTTCTCGCCATAATTTCGTTTCCTCGCCACGGCCAAACCGTTCGAGATATCAAAAATCCCCTGGCAATTTTTCATCCTCAATGTCTTGACTTCATGCACACCGAGTTTGGTGACGATCGGGTGAATTCCCTAGGAGGAGTATATCGAATTCCTGAACATGAGTTTCCAAACAACCCATAATAGCCGACTTCCTGTTGGGCTGGCGTAAAAAGTAAGAGTGCAAAGGATATATGAAACGATGAGATCTATATGTGTACCGATTTTCAGATTAATTCATGCAAGCGTGTTTGATATACGGACATGTTTTCAAATCCCGTTCCAGGGGGCGCTGTCGAGCCCCCCTGCCACGCCCGGGTACCATCTTCAGCCCGGCCCTGATGGCCGCGGGTTCTGACCCGTGTGCAAAGTTTCAAGAGTTTTTGAGCACGTTAAGGGCCCCAAAAGTGCCCAAAAGGTAGTAAAATAATAATAATAAATAATAATAATAATAATAATAATAATAATAATAATAATAATAATAATAATAATAATAAATAATCCTAAGGAAAACAATAGGGCCTTCGCCTTTTCAAGGCTTGGGCCCTAATAACATTAAAGTATACTTTAGTTTACCATAAATGCTTGTTAGTACGTTCAGCAGGAACTTTAACCATATTTCACAAGTAATTATGATATAATGATGCACTGAAGTCTGAATTGAGCACTTTGACAGAAAATCATTTAATTGCATTTAATATTATGTAAATTTAAACTACAATTCATTGCAATTAACATGTAAAACATTTGAAAACATTACATTAAGTTCAAACATTTAAAGTATGTTATTTCTGTAATAAAAAGTGTACTTTAAGTGTTTGCTGTCATAGCAAATGTTTCTCACTTTGGATTAAAAGTCTGCTAAATGAATAAATGTGAACATAAGTTATTAAAACATTTTCTCAGGAGAAAGTAGGTTTATATTATATGACTATTATTGCTCATCCTTTTAGTACTGCATGAAAATCAAGATAATCTCAAACTAAAGCCAGATGTTACATGCTTTTGTTTGTGTTCAGTGGCTCCTTCATAAACACTGCGTTTCAATATAGATCATCATTGCAAAATCTTCAACAGATTTCTGCATTGTGAAAGTAAACTATGTTGTTTGTGTGGTGTCTCGTGACATCTTGATATGACATCATTTCCTGTTGTTGGATGTTAGCTGTTGACTCTCAGTGTAGGTCGGCTGTGCACAAGAATCCACAATGACTGTTCGACCAGTTTGCAAATATCTGTTACAAAGTGTCTTCAAATGATGTTTTTCCAGTTTTCCAGTTTTCAACTCTCTGCTCATCAGAACACAAAAGTGAAAAGCAATGCCAGATACATGCATTTCATTTAAGACATTGCCACTAACAACATACAAATGTTAACATGCCAACATACATTTCCCATTAAATACACACAGATGCTTTTTACACACAGAACTCTTTAATAGTTAATTGCATTTTTATCTCCATGGAAACAGTGTTGTCCCCACAAGGATGGCAATATCCGAAATCCTTGTTCGTGTGGGGACATTTTTTGGTCCCCATGAGGAAATCAGCTTATAAATCATACTAAGTGATGTTGTTTGAAAATGTAAAAATGCAGAATGTTTCCTGTGATGGGCAGGTTTAGGGATAGGGTTAGTGTGTGTGTGTGTGTGTGTGTGTGTGTGTGTGTGTGTGTGTGTGTGTGTGTGTGTGTGTGTGTGTGTGTGTGTGTGTGTGTGTGTGTGTGTGTGTGTGTGTGTGTGTGTGTGTGTGTGTGTGATGGGCAGGTTTAGGGATAGGGTTAGTGTAAGGGAATAGAATATACAGTCTGTACAGTATAAAAACCATTATGTCTATGGAAAGTCCCCATAAAACATGAAAACACAACATGTGTGTGTGTGTGTGTGTGTGTGTGTGTGTGTGTGTGTGTGTGTGAGTGTGTGTGTGTTTAGTGTGTGTTTAGTGTGTGTGTGTGTGTGTGTGTGTTTTGTGTGTGTTTAGTGTGTGTGTGTGTGTGTGTGTGTGTGTGTGAGTGTGTGTGTTTAGTGAGTGTTTAGTGTGTGTGTGTTTAGTGTGTGTGTGTGTGTGTGTGTGTGTGTGTGTGTGTGTGTGTGTGTGTGTGTGTTTTTTGTGTGTGTGTGTGTGTGTGTGTGTGTGTGTGTGTTTAGTGTGTGTGTGTGTGTGTGTGTGTGTGTGTGTGTGTGTGTGTGTGTGTGTGTGTGTGTGTGTGTGTGTGTGTGTGTGTGTGTGTGTGTGTGTGTGTGTGACGGATGAACCGATCATCTCTTCCTCTTTATTACTAGTTACAGCAGCAAATAAACATCCGTGAACATCAGAAGGAATGTTGAAAGATTCAGAACAACTTCCTGAAATCAATCATGTCTCATAATCCATCAATCAGTGTTGAATAATAAAACTGTAGCACTACTCATCTGTCCTGTAGTCAGCTATTAATGATGGGATATTATTCTGAAGAGTTGAGGGTGATGACAGAATTTAAATGTTGAACTATCCCTTTAAAAAGTGTAGTGCCATTTATATCTGCAAAGCAATACAGTACATGAATGCAGTCAACTAAACTAAGCTAAACTAAACGAAACTAAGCTAAGCTAAACTAAGCTAAGCTAAACTAAGCTAAGCTAAGCTAAGCTAAGCTAAGCTAAGCTAAACTAAACTAAACTAAGCTAAACTAAACTAAGCTAAACTAAACTAAGCTAAACTAAACTAAGCTAAGCTAAACTGAACTAAACTAAACTAAGCTAAGCAAAGCTAAACTAAGCTAAACTAAGCTAAGCTAAGCTAAGCTAAGCTAAACTAAACTAAGCTAAACTAAACTAAGCTAAACTAAGCTAAGCTAAGCTAAGCTAAGCTAAACTAAGCTAAACTAAGCTAAGCTAAGCTAAACTAAACTAAACTAAACTAAGCTAAACTAAGCTAAGCTAAACTAAGCTAAACTAAGCTAAGCTAAGCTAAAGCAGCTGCATCTCATGCTGAAATGAGCAGTTTCACAATCAGCAGGATTTATTGCTAGCGACCACAACAACTATTGCAAAACATGAGCGATGCTTCATAATAGAGAGATGTAGACACAGTTGGCAGCTTCCATAATTCCTGACCATTTTATTTAATGTTTACTTTTTTAAAAACATTTTATTACTCGTTAAAAATACCTCATTAAACTACAGCAAGCCAAAATTATGCAGATAAATTGTAACATGCTAAAGATTAATTTAGGAGTGTAAATGTAGAAAACGCCCATGCAGAATCTACCTGATTTCTTCAGGCATTAAAGATCAGTTGAAAATGGCGTTTTTCCCCTTAAACACTTTTCTCAATTCAAAATGATTTGCTAAATGGGCATCAAATGTGCAAACAATGCGCCGTCATATGAAAGCATTACAGTGCTAGACATGCTAATAATCTAATGCAATTATGCGCAGTATTCTGGGTGGTCGCAGGAGGTTAAAGGGTTTGCTTGTGTCACAGGTGCTTCAGACGTCAGGCGTGTGTGTGTGTGTGTGTGTGTGGTTTGCAGACGGTTTGGCCGTTCCGGTGTACCAGCTGCAGGAGCCGTCGCTGTGTCTGATGCAGGCGAACTCATTCGGCTTTGACCATGAGGAAGACCAGTCGTCCAGCACACACTCGCTGTTTGAGCTGGGCTGACAGGGCTGATCAGTGCAGCTGGAGATCTGCAGATTCATATATTACAATACATTATCATATATACTTTCAGTTATGTTTTTGTTCACTCAAACCTTCATAAATCAGTCTATGTCAGGGTGCATTTGGACATTGAAATGAATAAGTGAAGAAGTGGTTCTCTTAGTATTCTTGAATCTGTTCAACTGCTCACTTAAAAATGTTGGATTAAAAAATTACCTAGAAATTACCCAACAATTTTGAAAAAATTACCCAACATTTTTGGAAAATAACCCAACACAATGACACAAATGTGTAACCCAACGTTTTTTACTGCATATGATACAAAACATAAGACACATGTGACATTTTTTTTTAGATGTTTGGATCATTGTCAGCTGGGTTGAAATAAATGTAGGGACGTACAGATATGAAAATTTGGGCGGATAACGATATATTGGCCGATAAATCTAAGTATAATAGGCCAATGAGTTTTTATATAATTTATGAAAGCCTGACTACAAAAAGTGAACACCCTTAAAATCCATGTCCAAAACAAAACAATTATAATGATGTTCTCATAATAATTATGTAGGCTTTATGACAGACTTGTGTTGCACTTTACTGTATTTTCCTTTTTTGAAGTGATTTGAATCATATTTCATGCAACTCAAAACCATCATGTTGAACATGATCTGTCGTTGAGCATCTAAAGTGTCTCAGCTGAAGGAAATAATCCATTATTTAATATATCAGCCAAAAATGTATTCGGCCGATAAAGATAACATCAACAATGAATATATCGGCCGATACCGATATGGTGGCCGATATTTCGTACCTCTCTAAATAAATGTGCTCTTACCTTGCAGTCACAGCCCTTCTGATATCTGTATTTGATGTTGTTCTTCTGCATTAAGGAGAGACTGTCCCAGCGCATGATGAGGTCGCACATTGTAATGGAGAATCTCTCATACATGATCTCTCCTAAGGGACCGAAAGCATATTGTATATTTCATTTTTGTTTTCCATTCCCTGAGGTCCACTCATAATGTTAGTCAGTGAAGAGTCTCCTTAAAAACTCTTTAATCTGGATCTCTCTGAACTCGATTTACCTTCGCAGCGTCATATACCTGGAGCAGCCTGACATTTTGATATATAAAAGTCATAAACACATTAAAACAAACCAGGGAACATGTCATGCAGCAGACGGCAAGCCACATTCAGCGAAGTCTTGGGTCATCGAGCAGTAAATAAAAGCTCTACTTGAGCTAGTGATTGATTTAAATTATTTTAAAAATGAATACGATACTTTGAATGTGAAATTAAAAACGCCAGTAGGTGGCAGCAAGTCACTGTTAATGAGTGAGTCATTGAATCATTCATTCAACCGATTCATCATTTAGTAAGGAAACACCGACAGAGACGCTCAGAGACGCAAAACAGTGGCGAAATAGAGCAAAAACAGGCGATATTGTGTCTAAAATGTAAGTCACTTATTATTAACTTGTATAAAATCAATATCACATTTGTACTCATGCTAATATTTAAAGAAAAACTGCACTCTTTGTGTGATATTGATTAACTGTTTTAAATGATATAAATATAAAAGACATACACATGAATATTGAGGGTGTTATAAAAGCATTTTAGAGTAAATCAGAAGTGAAGTGTGCGCTCTAAATGCTCAAGCACACTAGTCGAGCCTAATAGACTACATCACGTAGTGTCTGTGTGCGCTCAGGTGTGTTTCTGTAAAGAGATGCACATACTCGATTATGTCAGATCGCACATAACTGTCACACATAAATTGTTGTAATTTAAGTATGCTTTGGAATATAGACCGTTTGGTCTTGTTTTAAAAAGCCCTCAGCAGATTATTGCTGATGTGAAAGTTTTGGAAGTTTAAATTTACTGTAAATCAAATGTATTACACTAAATATTTGTTATGTTGGTGGTATTTTTACAAAAAAATTACTATAAAATCAAAGCCACATATCTAACCAAGTTGGGTTCCAAATTTGAAGTTGATATCACAAAAATGTAAGTCCTATGAGATTTTGTTTAAACATTGTACCAAAATTCCATTATTTTTTATTTGTTTGATGCATTCTCCTGTAACAAATTAATAATTTTTGGTCCAAATATTGCTTTTATCACCAAATATGGAACATTGAGACTCTGACCTTTCTGACGATATGTGTTGTGTCAAGATTAGAAAAGATTTGATAATAAAGTAGTTAAAATACATTTTGTCATTTGAAACCTGACTCCGCCCACTAGGGGAGGAGCCTGCTAATATAATTGAAAGTACTATTTCCATGGTAAGGCAACGTCCAATTTCAAAATAGTTTTCACAGCATGAATTTCTGAGTTTGTAAGCTTTCGAATGTTGCCTAATGTTGCTGTTCAATATAACATACATGAATGACCCGTAGCAGATCTATACAGGTGGAGCTGGGGAAGGTGGAGGGTTTCTGAAAGATGTTACAGTAAACACTGACCAAGCATTTGAAGGTTGCGCATCAAGCTCATTGGCTACTGATACAGCAGGAACCAATCAGCTAAGCCCTGTCATTGTTACATTGTTATCTATGTGATTGCAAGCCGATTGAGTTAAGGACCGATCAGACAGAACTTTGTATTTACCTGAAAGCAGATACTGGCCGTGATCCAGTCTGGTCCCACACAATGAAGACATCTCACTTGTATAGGCATGCTGGATTTGCTTTATTCTGTCAGAAAAACCTTTGAACACCTGCAAAACCATGATTTTGAAAACTATTGTTTGCATAGTATACTGTAGCAGTGTATTGTGTTTTGGGTCTGCAGATCCACTATTTAAAAATGATTCGATTTAAAATAGAGTCTCAAGTGACGGACGCTACAGAAACACGCTTCGTGAAGCTTCGAATCCTTTGTTTCGAACCAGTGATTCGCAGCGTGTATCAAAACGCCAAAGTCACGTGATTTCTGCAAAAAAGCTTTGCAAAGGTTTCGAAGCTTCACAAACCGAGTTTACAAAGCGTATGTCACACTTTCTTGTATAGGCCTATGTGTCGACAATAACCCCAAAAAGACTGTAACTCTCCATTTAAATCATGGACTATTCTGGGTGTGTCTCGGCTGTTTCCCGAAACCGTATTGTTGCAAATTGGTCGTTCAACCACGCTGGTTAATGACGTCATGCAGTTGTTGGTGTAATAACTACTTTTAATGAATCTGTTTGAGATCAAATTAATGCGAGATGTTTTACTATAAATCACAAACATGGCATCTGAGAACTATTTCTAATTTCTAATTATTTTGCTTTATTTCCAGATTCATTAATAGACTCGTTCTTACACACAAGAGCTCGTTCACACATGCGCACTTTTCAAACACGACGCTTTAAATCTCTTGACAAACTAAAAGGAAATGTAAATGAAATTTGTTTGTGTTCTAAATAAAAGATATAGATTGTACTGAATGTCCACATGTCATGAAAACTAGAAACTCTGCTTCTAACCACAGGTCGAGATCTAGATCTGTCCTTCCAAAAACACACGACTCTGCGATGCTGTTTGCGAATGTTCGTTAGAACGATGGTTTCGGGAAACACCGACTCGTTAAACTGCTGATAACGACGGAACTTGCGAACATAGTTAGCTAATGATGCTTTCAGGAAACACACTCCTGATTTGGACATTTCCTGTCCCAGGAAAAGAATGCTAGATCAGATAACTATAATTCCCAGCAGAACATTTATATGATCATCAATACTTTAGCTCACCTTCATCACTTTGATGTCATATTGAACTTCTCCCATGCCATCTCTATTTCTCTCTCCGGGTATGATCTTCTCCCCAGTTACCTCAGCTCGCATCACTAATGGGAAAGAATCAGTTGTTATATAGCGTGTGATTCTGAGCGCATTAGTCAAGTCAAGTCACCTTCATTTATAAAGCGCTTTTAACAATATAGATTGTTTCAAAGCAACTTTACAGTGATAATAGGAGATTACAGTAGCAGAGATTGTTTTGGCTTTACAGCAACTCTAGAATAAAGTTATTGTCCAGCTAAAGTTAGTGTTTGATTGATTCACTTTCGTTGCAAAGATCATTAGTTATTAACTTAGGGGCCGCTTACATGACACCGTTTTAACTGAAAACAGAAAAGGTTTAATGCGTTCTGGCCGTTCATTTGCACGACAACAGAGTTTGGTGGCTTGAAAAGGGACATTTTAAATAAGTTCCAAGGTGCAAGTGTTGACATTTTTTCAAAAAAGTTATCATCTCCATGTAAACTTCAAAAACGTGAATCTGTGAAATCGCAGACGCGTGCACATTCGTACCGGTATTGCGTGTTTAGTCTATTATGTTAAAAGAATAATTTCAGGCGGCATCAAAATATTCAAATAAAACACTAACAGAGAAATCGCACCAGAGTTCGTTTCAATCAAATCAAACCTGTCAAGAGTCAACACACCCGTAATGTGATTTTAAACCATTCAAACGCAAGAGAAGTCAATCTGTTTTCTGTTCTGCGCACACACAAAGCTGCCTCTCATGTGTTGCTGAGATTATATCACCATGAGATCTTTATCCCTCTGGAGAAAATCAAGCAAGAGCTTCTTACTGCAAATGCACATAAGATAAGTTCATAAAATGAACTTCAAAATCTATTGTTTGGGTATAGTGAGTGGAATGGCAGACTGATGTTTTCTAGCAGAGGGATTATGTGGATTTACTGTAATGGTTCAGTAAAAGCCACAGGCATCTGCATGTCTGTACAACCTCATGCCGGTCATTCCATGCCTGATTATCCCACAACAAGGACTGGAATGCTGAAGCAACTCTGACGCACGGAAAAAGTGCTCTCAGTTTGTTAGGGATCCAAAACTACTCTCAGTTAGTTAGAGATACAAAACTACTCTCAGTTAGTTAGAGATCCAAAACTACTCAGTTAGTTAGAGATCCAAAACTGCTCTCAGTTAGTTAGAGATCCAAAACTACTCTCAGTTAGTTAGAGATCCAAAACTACTCTCAGTTAGTTAGAGATCCAATACTACTCAGTTAGTTAGAGATCCAAAACTACTCAGTTAGTTAGAGATCCAAAAGTACTCTCAGTTAGTTAGAGATCCAAAACTACTCAGTTAGTTAGAGATCCAAAACTACTCAGTTAGTTAGAGATCCAAAAGTACTCAGTTAGTTAGAGATCCAAAACTGGTCTCAGTTAGTTAGAGATCCAAAACTACTCTCAGTTAGTTAGAGATACAAAACTACTCAGTTAGTTAGAGATCCAAAACTACTCAGTTAGTTAGAGATACAAAACTACTCAGTTAGTTAGAGATCCAAAACTACTCTCAGTTAGTTAGAGACCCAAAACTACTCTCAGTTAGTTAGAGATCCAAAACTACTCTCAGTTAGTTAGGAGATCCAAAACTGCTCTCAGTTAGTTAGAGATCCAAAACTGCTCTCAGTTAAGCCCCTTTCACACAGAGATTCCGGAAAATACACGGATAATGTGACCCGGGATTTGTCCCGGGATTGTTTGATTTTGGTCCATTCACACTGCCAGTGATTTTCCGGGATCTCTGAGTGCGTTCACACATATCCCGTAAAGATCCCGTAAAGACACATTACGTCAGGATGAGACGTGTAACGTACGCGTCGAAAACATGTACACGCGCGTACCGTTCCACAAAGCTGGCGAACGATCTCAGCTGCAGCGCGGATAGTAAGGAGCTCCTGGTCTCTGCTTCGTTCCAGTTTGCAGACATTTTCTTTCTTTGTTGATGACGAACACAAACTTTCTTCTAAGAGCAACAGAGTCGCGCGATGGCACGTGCGGCAGTTAGTTAGAGATCCAAAACTACTCAGTTAGTTAGGGATCCAAAACTGCTCTCAGTTAGTTAGAGATACAGAACTACTCAGTTAGTTGGAGATCCAAAACTACTCGGTTAGATAGAGATCCAAAACTACTCAGTTAGTTAGAGATCCAAAACTACTCTCAGTTAGTTAGAGATCCAAAACTACTCTCATTTAGTTAGAGATCCAAAACTACTCAGTTAGTTAGGGATCCAAAACTACTCAGTTAGTTAGGGATCCAAAACTACTCTCAGTTAGTTAGAGATCCAAAACTACTCTCATTTAGTTAGAGATCCAAAACTACTCAGTTAGTTAGGGATCCAAATCTACTCTCAATTAGTTAGACATCGAAAACTACTCGGTTAGTTAGGGATACAAAACTACTCTCAGTTAATTAGAGATCCAAAACTACTCTCAGTTAGTTAGTGATCCAAAACTACTCTCAGTTAGTTACTCTCAGTTAGTTCCTTTCAAGGGAACTTGAGCTGCATCAAGATGCTGTGTGAACGCCCCTCCGTGATTGCGTCATGAAGCACCTATGAAATTAGCGCCGCTTCAGGGCGTTGAGTTGCCTGCATTTCCCAACGATCCTCTGAGGTTGTTTGTACAACTGTAAGTTTGGTTGTTCCCTGCCGGTTCACCGTTACAGGGCACCGAAGTGGCTGTTCGACCAATAACAGAGGCCAGTCTCAAGAGACTGGTCCTCGTTGTAGATTTTCTGGCAGCGTGTAAGCTACTGCCAAATATATCTCGTTGGGTCCTGCTCACTATAGAAATGGTTTCAGAATTCAGTTCGGTTCTTCCGGACAGATTTCTAGGGGTCCTCCCGCACATTTTTCTAGGGGTCCTCCCTACGTGGTGAACCCCAAACAGGCTCTGGTTATGGAGCAAGAAGTACAAACTCTTCTGCGAAAGGAGGCTATAGAAAGGATTCCTCCTCCCAGTAGGGATTTAGGGGTTTACAGCTGTTACTTCATTGTTCCAAAGAAGGATGGAGGCTTACATTCAAACAGATTGTGTCACGGATTCAGTCCGAGGACTGGTTTGTCACGATAGATTGAAGGACGCGTCCTTCCATGTAGCCGTCCGTCCTCATCACAAGAAGTCTGTAAGGTTCGCTTTCGGGGGCGAAGTGTACCAATATCGGGTTCTTCCCTTCGGCCTAGGTAAAACTATGCCAGTCACTGACTTTTGGGTCTCATAGCAGCTGGGTCCAACGTAATAACTTTTGGCCTCCTGTACATGAGACCCCTGCAGTGGTGGCGTAAAACCAAGGGGTTTTCTCCGTGGGGAAATATTTTTCGCATGATCAAGGTCACGTGGTGATGCCTATGTGCCTTAGTACTGTGGAAGAAACCTTGGTTCTTCACCCAAGGCCCAGTGTTGGGGGCTTCTTGTCATCCCATAATGCTTCCTTCACAGGTTGGGGGGCGATCATGAGTGGTCGCTTGGCCCAAGGTCTGTGGCAGGACCATCTACTTTCTTAGCAAATAAATTGTCTAGAAATGATGGTGGTGTTGTGAGCTCTCAAACACTTCCTACCACACCTAGTAGTAGTAGTAGTAGCCTTTATTGTCACTTAGTCACAAGTACCAGTGAAATTTGCCATCAACCTGAGGGGCCATCATGTGCTTGTCCGCACTGACAACACATCGGTGGTCTCTTACATCAACCATCAGGGGGGTCTGAGGTCACGTCTCTAACAAATTATGGAAACTTTGGGCTTGGCCTCTAAGGGGGCCCAGCTCATAAGTTTAGGTCTCTCAACTGAGGTTGTTGAGACCATCCTCCATTCCAGAGCTCCCTCCACAAGGAAACTCTACACCTTGAAGTGGATATTGTTTAGGTCTATCCCCCTTCACACTAAAGGTGTACATGGCAGCCTTAGCTGCTTACCACGTCCCTTTAAGTGGTGTACCCTTGGGGAGACACCCTCTAGTAACGTTTCCTTCGTGGCACTGTGAGGCGTCAGACCAAGATACTAGGAGTATGGCTGCTTCAAAAAAAATAAAAAAAATAATTCATTACATTTATATAGCGCTTTTCTCTGCACTCAAAACGCTTTACATCGAAGGGGGGGATCTCCTCAACAACCACCTATGTGCAGCATCCACCTGGATGATGCGAAGGCAGCCATATTGCGCCAGAACACCAACCACACACCAGCTTACTGGTGGAGAGGAGATAGAGTGATGAAGTCAATTAGTATATATATATATGAAACATTACAGTATACAAAAACATTATTGTCAGGAGTTTCCCTCCACATTAT
The DNA here is from genome assembly GCA_030578275.1 of Meda fulgida. Taxonomy (NCBI): domain Eukaryota; kingdom Metazoa; phylum Chordata; class Actinopteri; order Cypriniformes; family Leuciscidae; genus Meda; species Meda fulgida. The sequence continues at coordinate 1,238,412 of JAROOJ010000030.1, forward strand.
TGAGGTTTTTGACCTTGACTTCAGCTCCACTCCAGGGGCGCAGGTGCTTTCGTCGTGGTGTGCGCTGAGATTTCACACGGACATGCACTTGTTACTATGGCGTCGTGGGTATAGTGTTCCCACCGCGTTTCGATGCAGCTTGAGTTCCCTTGAAAGGGAAGGTCTCAGGTTATGACTGTAACCCTGGATCCCTGAAGATGGAACGAGGCGCTGCGTCGATCTGCCATACTCCCTGCATACCTGTGATCGACTTGCTTTGGCTTTTCAGAAGCTAGCGCGGTCTGTTTTCAGGGGTGCTTTATAGCTTCCTGGTCTATGACGTCACATGACGTTCCGTCACTTCATTGGACTGATTTCATAGGTGCTTCATGACGCAATCACCCAGGGGCGTTCCCACAGCGTCTCGTTCCCTCTTCAGGGAGATAGTTAGAGATCCAAAACTGCTCTTAGTTAGTTAGAGATCCAAAACTACTCTTAGTTAGTTAGAGATCCAAAACTACTCTTAGTTAGTTAGAGATCCAAAACTACTCTCAGTTCGTTAGAGATCCAAAACTGCTCTTAGTTAGTTAGAGATCCAAAACTACTCTCAGTTAGTTAGAGATCCAAAACTACTCAGTTAGTTAGAGATCCAAAACTACTCTCCGTTATTTAGAGATCCAAAACTGATCTCAGTTAGTTAGAGATCCAAAGCTACTCTCAGTTAGTTAGAGATCCAAAACTACTCTCCGTTATTTAGAGATCCAAAGCTACTCTCAGTTAGTTAGAGATCCAAAACTACTCTCAGTTAGTTAGAGATTCAAAGCTACTCTCAGTTAGTTAGAGATCCAAAACTACTCAGTTAGTTAGAGATCCAAAACTGCTCTCAGTTAGTTAGAGATCCAAAACTACTCAGTTAGTTAGAGATCCAAAACTGCTCTCAGTTAGTTAGAGATCCAAAGCTACTCTCAGTTAGTTAGAGATCCAAAACTACTCTCAGTTAGTTAGAGATCCAAAGCTACTCTCAGTTAGTTAGAGATCCAAAACTACTCTCAGTTAGTTAGAGATCCAAAACTACTCAGTTAGTTAGAGATCCAAAGCTACTCTCAGTTAGTTAGAGATCCAAAACTACTCTCAGCTAGTTAGAGATCCAAAACTACTCAGTTAGTTAGAGATCCATAACTACTCAGTTAGTTAGAGATCCCAAACTACTCAGTTAGTTAGAGATCCAAAGCTACTCATTTAAAACTACTCAGTTAGTTAGAGATCCAAAACTACTCTCAGTTAGTTAGAGATCCAAAACTACTCTCAGTTAGTTAGAGATCCAAAACTGCTCAGTTAGTTAGAGATCCAAAACTACTCTCAGTTAGTTAGAGATCCAAAACTACTCTTATTTAGTTAGAGATCCAAAACTACTCTCAGTTAGTTAGAGATCCAAAACTGCTCTTAGTTAGTTAGAGATCCAAAACTACTCTCAGTAAGTTAGAGATCCAAAACTACTCTTAGTTAGTTAGAGATCCAAAACTACTCTCAGTTAGTTAGAGATCCAAAACTGCTCTTAGTTAGTTAGAGATCCAAAACTACTCTCAGTTAGTTAGGGATCCAAAACTGCTCTTAGTTAGTTAGAGATCCAAAGCTACTCTCAGTTAGTTAGAGATCCAAAACTACTCAGTTAGTTAGAGATCCAAAACTACTCAGTTAGTTAGAGATCCAAAACTGCTCTCAGTTAGTTAGAGATATAAAAACTACTCAGTTTGTTAGGGATCCAAAGATACTCTCAGTTAGTTAGAGATCGAAAAATACTCTCAGTTAGTTAGAGATCCAAAACGACTCAGTTAGTTAGAGATCCAAAGCTACTCTCAGTTAGTTAGAGATCCAAAACTACTCTCAGTTAGTTAGAGATCCAAAACTACTCAGTTAGTTAGAGATCCAAAACTACTCAGTTAGTTAGAGATCCAAAGCTACTCTCAGTTAGTTAGAGATCCAAAGCTACTCTCAGTTAGTTAGAGATCCCAAACTACTCTCAGTTAGTTAGAGATCCAAAACTACTCTCAGTTAGTTAGAGATCCAAAACTACTCTCAGTTAGTTAGAGATCCAAAACGACTCAGTTAGTTAGAGATCCAAAGCTACTCTCAGTTAGTTAGAGATCCAAAACTACTCTCAGTTAGTTAGAGATCCAAAACTACTCAGTTAGTTAGAGATACAAAACTACTCAGTTAGTTAGAGATCCAAATCTACTCTCAGTTAGTTAGAGATCCAAAGCTACTCTCAGTTAGTTAGAGATCCAAAGCTACTCTCAGTTAGTTAGAGATCCAAAACTACTCAGTTAGTTAGAGATCCAAAACTACTCAGTTAGTTAGAGATCCAAAACTACTCAGTTAGTTAGAGATCCAAAACTACTCACTCAGTTAAAACTACTCAGTTAGTTAGATATCCAAAACTATTCAGTTAGTTAGAGATCCAAAGCTACTCAGTTAAAACTAGTCATTTAGTTAGAGATCCAAAGCTATTCAGTTAGAGATCCAAAGCTACTTAGTTAGTTAGAGATCCAAAGCTACTCAGTTAAAACTACTCAGTTAGTTAGAGATCCAAAACTACTCAGTTAGTTAGAGATCTAAAACTACTCAGTTAGTTAGAGATCCAAAACTACTCTCAGTTAGAGATCCAAAACTACTCGAGATCCAAAACTACTCAGTTAGTTAGAGATCCAAAACTACTCAGCTGCATCAAGCTGCATTGCTGAATAAAAATTGCACTATGAAACCTGTAGTTTGTAACGTAATCTGTTACGTTACACATTTTCGGACTACTTTTTGGTTAGTTTTAGATTACGTCTGACTTTATGTTTAGCCCTTAACTTGTTTATCACATTGATTTGAATAGGATATTCTGGTATACAATAATACAAACAAAATTTTGTCAAAATTTTGTCAAACTGGGGTTTTGTAAACTGGGGAACTGCAGTGTTTGTAAGTTAATGAAAAGGTTCATTAATAGTTAATAAAAATATAAAATTTCAAAGTAAAATAAAAAAAATTAAATATTGTATTTGCTATGCCGTGTGGCCTCTGACTTCTGAGATTCTACAAAACTGGAAGACTTTCTGAACATACATAAGCAATACGCTGTTATTTAAAAGATAAGAAAGAAATGAGTGAGAATCACAAAAAATTGTGAATAATAATAATAATAATTAGAATTATAATTTACAGCCATTTTGTGAATATTTAGTATTCAATAAAATGCATATCTACAAGTGTAAAATTTATTTGGTAACACTTTACAATAAGGTTCATTAGTTAAAATTAGTTAACTACATTAGTTAACATGAACTAATAATGAACAGCACATATACAGCATTTATTAATCTTAGTTAACATAACACTTACTAGTACGGATGATCAATACACAACAAATGTATTGATAAATGTTAGTTTATGTTAGTTAATACATTAATGTTAACTAATTAACCTTATTTTACAATGTTACCCATTTTTTTATCTGATTTTGTAATTCAGCTGACATGTAATAAGATTAAGCTCCAGTGTGACGTACCTATCGAAGACATGCAGAATAACTCCTGTGGGTGAGCTGGAAAACAGCTGCAGCTCTCGCTCACACACACACACACACACGCCAGGAGCACAGCAGACAGTGAGACGCTCATCATCACACTCACACACTCACAGATCAGATACTGTATGAAACACACACTGAATGAAGTTCCTCCTCTGTGTGTGTGTCTGTCGATGATCTCCTTCAGTCTCGAGGAGCTGCGGGTCATTTAAAGCTTCAGGACAAGACCAGCCTTCTACTGTAATAAACACACCCCACCCTCTACACACACACACACACACACACACACACACTAAACACACACACACACACACACACACACACACACTAAACACACACTAAACACACACACTCACACACACACACACTCACACAGACACACACACACACTAAACACACACACACACACACACTAAACACCCCCACTCACACACACACACACACACACACACACACTAACCACACACTCACACACACTAAACACACACACACTAAACACACTCGCACACACACACACACACACACACACACACACAAAACACACACACACACACACACACACACTAAACACACACACTCACACACACACACACTAAACACACACTTACACACACACACACACTAAACACACACACTCACACTCACACACACACACACACACACACACACTAAACACACACACACTAAACACACACTCACACACACTCAGACACACACACACACACACACTAAGCACACACACACACACTCAGACACACACACACACACACACTAAACACACACATACATACATACACACACTCACACACACACTAAACTTACTCACACACACTCACACACACACACACATGTTGTGTTTTCATGTTTTATGGGGACTTTTCATAGACATAATGATTTTTATACTGTACAGACTGTATATTCTATCCCCTTACACTAACCCTACCTATCACACACACACACACACACACACACACACACACACACACACACACACACACACACACACACACACACACACACACACACACACACACACACACACACACACACACACACACTAACCCTATCCCTAAACCTGCCCATCACAGGAAACATTCTGCATTTTTACATTTTCAAACAACATCACTTAGTATGATTTATAAGCTGATTTCCTCATGGGGACCAAAAAATGTCCCCACACGAACAAGGATTTCGGATATTGCCATCCTTGTGGGGACATTTTGTCCCCATAACGTAGGGTTTACCAGGCCACACACACACACACACACACACACACACAATAAAATCAGTCTCGTTAAATGTTGTTTCACTCTGAATGATCAGATTATGAAAGTAAAACTGGTTGCATGCAATAAAAACAAGCAGTGGTTTGTGGTGAGAAGATAAAACTGTTTCGTTCACACAAGCTTAAACACACACTACACCACAGTTCTGCAGTAGATGACTAGCAGACGTTCAAACAATGACACTCCATTACATTATAAAATGATAACCATAATATTATAGGATTATGACACTCATGGAACTGTCGCAATAAACAGCCATAAATAAGGAACAGGAGAAGATTATACTGTAACTGAACCACATTATCATTGATGAGAACGGACCACAGGACAGAACTCTGGTAATTAACGAAGGTTAATCAGGGAGAACAGAAACAGGTGTGATGAACTAATTAACAACATAGGAGAATAACGAGGGAAATAAGGAAAACAGGAACAAGAGCTGAGATTCAGATATGATAATTAGCGTTTGCTTTCTGACCAATCAGAGCAGAGCAGCTCTCCGAGAGGCGGGGCTTAGAGAGCCTGAATCTTTGATGGAAGCGTTTCAGACACTGAGAGAAAAGAGCTGATGCTGCAGTGCAGATTATTATTACAGTAGATATTACAGTGCTTTTCACCTTGGATGAATGAGAACCTGTTGCGATTTCAAAATAAAACTAGAAACCTTTAAAATATCATAATAGAGGCACTTTAAATATGAATTTCCAATACATGTTTTAATATGAGGGTGTGGTATAGTAATAGAAAGTTCCTGTTGGTGTCTATTCCTATAAGTCATTTCTGTGGGTGTGCTGTTATTCTGAAGCGTATTGATACCATTTAATGGGATTAAATGACGTCTTCCCTTGTGAAAAATAAGTTTATTCAAGTGTGCCATTAGTATACTTCTTTTAAACTAAAAATAAGTATACTTTCAGTCTACAATTTATGTACTTCTCAGAAATATACTTTATGTACCTCTCAGAAATATACTTCAAATTGCACTGAAGTATACTTGACTTATACTGACAGAAAAGTCTAGGTATATTTGGCCTATACTTGTTGAACGAGATAAAATCTTAAAAGTATAATTAAGTATTCTAAGTATTCTTGGCTTGTACTTGTGTTTACTATTTTGATTGAGTAGCTTATTAAATACTTTTTTAAAAACATAATATTACATACTGTCTTATAAACTAACATGTTCAAGTTTATATAGTAACAAGGGTGGAATAGCTTATAGTGTAAAAAAAAGCATGGAACTGAAACTGATCTTGTACACAGCGATAATATAATTACCCTAATGAAAAATAAGTTTATTCAAGTGTTCTATTAGTATACTTCTTTTAAACTAAAAAGAAAGCATACTTTCAGTCTACATTTTATATACTTCTCATAAATATACTTTATGTACTCCTCAGAAATATACTTAAAATAACACAAGTATACTTGACTTATACTGAGAGAAAAGTCCAACTTGGCCTGTACTTGTACTCAATCTTTTGATGGAGATATACTTAAAAGTATAATTAAGTATTAAAATGATACTTGGCTTGTAGTGGGTTAACTCTTTTGATCGAGTAGCCTATTAAATATACTCTTTTTCTACATGGTTTTTCATATAGTCTTATGAAACTTAAATTTGTTTGAAAATATGTATTAAAATATTTCTATAAAATAGATATTTTTCTAATTCTGCGTGTCTGAATTTTTGTGAAGGCTAGTCCACTGGTAGTGTACATTGGAATTTAATTCTACTTTACTCTTTCCCCACCATTGACTGAATTTTCCAGCTATCCATGTTTTCACTGTTATACGGTAGGGGGCGCTATGATATCTTCTAGTACGGAATCTCCGGATCAAAACACAGAAGAAGCTGAAACTAGCGATAGAAGTTTGCTCACTCAAATGTAAAATAATGTGATCATCAAACAGCGTGCAAATCAAAACTGCTTTATGTTTCCAAATAACCCATGAAGAGAAAACGACTGAAGCTTTGGGGGTGTTGGACTCAATCTACTCCATCTGTGTTTTCATCATCGTTCTGAATCTGGTCAAGGCGTATCTTTGACACAAATTAGATTCTCAACTTTTTTGTTTAAAATGTTGCCTTTCTTTATGAAACTTACTAACATTCGAGTGTTGATAAATGGATGCATGAATTAAATGTTTTAAAAATTAAAGTAAAATAATTTCTCAAGTATAAAAAATAACATTTGATCAGTAGTATAGGCCTCCTGCAAGTGCAAGAATATATAAATAGTAAATGTGAGGGACCAAGCAGTTAAGCAAGAGGAGTCACAAGGGAGGTTCAAAAGTAAGGGTTTATTTCCAAAAAATTACAAAATAAAAATAAAGTTTTGGGCCCGTAAAAGAGGTCAAAATAAACAGACATTGACTAAAGCTCTGAACATAAACTCAAAAATACAACTGACCTCCAACAAAATAAACAAAGGGGACTTATATATATATATATTGGCTGATCAAACCAATTTTTACACACAAGGGAAGACTAACAACAGCACTACTACATAAACTACGAATAACAGCAAAACCTACCTAAAAACTTATAAGAAATGTACCTTTACTTAACCTTGGCTCAACCACAAAAAATATTATAATATAAATCTAAACCCCAAAATATCTAAGGAAAAAAATAAAGCTACTAAACTAAAGAGAACAGCATAAACTCAGGAAAATATAAGTGCATGAGGTTACCGCTTTTAAACTGGTTGTGAGGCCATGGCTGTGGCCATCACACACACCCCCTCTTCAGAGCTGCTGCTGGGCCAGCGAGAGAGGTAGTCTGCAGTGGTGTTGAACTTGCCAGGGATGTACTGAACTGTAAACCGGAACGACTGCATGGCAAGGTACCACCTGGTAATCCGCCCATTGGTATATTTCATCCTCTCCAGCCACTGCAGTGCCTTATGGTCAGACTCCAAGGTAAACTCTCTGCCCATCAGGTAATACTTGAAAGAGTCCAGGGCCCATTTGATTGGCAAGGCCTCCTTTTCCACTGTTGAATAGCGGACCTCTCTGGGTAGAAGTTTCCGACTGATATATGCCCCCGGATGTCGTTCCTCCTTAGGTCCCTGTAGAAGCACCGCCCCCACAACCCTCTCAGAGGCATCGGTCTGTAATATGAACAGTTTCTCAAAGTTCGGACTATGTAAAACAGGGCTTTTACTCAGAGATTTTTGAATGTCCTTGAAAGCTGCCACTGCCTCCCTTGTCCACTGGACCTGGTTGGGACATCTTGAGCCCGTCTTGTCCGTTAGGAGAGCAGCCCTGGCTGAGAAATTGGGGATGAACCGATGGTAAAAGCCAGCCATCCCCAGGAAAGATCTTAGCTGCTTCCTGGTCTGTGGGAGAGGACATGACTCAATTGCATGGATCTTTTGAACCTGAGGTTTAATGAACCCACCTCCAAATGGTAAAACCCAGGTACTCAGTTTCCTTCTTGGCCAGGACACATTTAGCTGGATTGATTGTCAAGCCGGCAGAACGTAGACGGTCCGAGACCACTTTAAGATGCCCCACATGTTCCTCCCACGTTGTGCTGTAGATGACAATATCATCAAGGTATGCACAGGAAAACTCAGACAATCCATAGAGAACCTGGTCCATTAGTCTTTGAAACACTGCTGGAGCCCCATGCAGCCCAAATGGTAACACCGTAAACTGGAAAAGCCCCCAGAGAGTTCGGAAGGCTGTCAGTTCCTGAGACTGCTGGGTTAGGGGCACTTGCCAGTAACCCTTACAGAGGTCAATGGTGGTTAGATACTTTGCTTTTCCAAGGCGGTCAATGAGATCATCAATTTGTGGGGTGGGGTAGGAATCAAACTTTGAAATTGAGTTTAGATACCTGAAGTCGATACAAAACCTTATTGTCCCATCCTTCTTTGGAACCAGCACCACGGGATTGCACCACTCACTCTTAGATCGCTGAATTATCCCCAGAGACAGCATGAGGTCAACTTCCTTCTTCAGGGACACCAGGAGGCGCTCTGGTATTCTGTAACTCATACGTCTTACTGTTGCATCAGGTTTTAATACAATGTCATGTTCAACCAGGTTCGTACGCCCTGGATATTCTTGAAATATGTCAGAGTGAAGTAGAGTTTGTACCTGAGACTGCGGTTCCTTTGACAGATGGCTTACATCAAGCTCTGTGGACACTGGCAAGGGCAGGTACTGGTCATCTGCCTCCTCTTCCTTTACAGCCTGAATCAGGAACACCTCCGCTCTTGGGACCCACTCCTTAAGGAGGTTCACATGAAGTACCCGGCTAGAACGCTGATGCCCTGGAGTGGAGACCTGATAGGTAGTGGGCCCCAACTTTTTCTTCACCTCAAAGGGCCCCTGCCATTTTGCAAGGAGCTTACTGTCACTGGTAGGCAACATAACCAAGACTTTCTGACCCGGTTGAAAGCCTCTCTGTCGAGCTGACTTGTCATACCAAGTCTTTTGGTACTTTTGGGCCTCCTGCATATGTGTCTGGGCTAGTTCCCCCATTAGCTGCAGTTTCTCTCTCATTTAAACAACATAGGAGATTACATTAATGGTCCCTTCCTTCCCCTGATCTCCTCCCCAAGTGTCCCTCAATAAGGCCAGAGGACCCCTCACCTCGTGACCATAGAGTAGTTCAAAAGGGGAAAAACCTGTGGAAGCCTGAGGTACCTCCCTGTATGCAAAGAGGAGGTAGGGAAGCCAGTGATCCCAGTCAGATCCAGTCTCATTCACAAACTTACGGAGCATTTGCTTGAGGGTCTTATTGAACCGCTCTGTCAGCCCATCTGTTTGCGGGTGGTAGGGTGTAGTACGCACACTCTTTATGCCAAGAAGTTGGTAAACCTGTTTCAAAAGCTTAGACATGAAATTAGTGCCTTGGTCTGTTAAAATTTCACAAGGGAAACCAACTCTTGAGAAAAAAATGCACCAAGGAAGAAGCCACGGTTTTTGCTTTAACTGATTTCAATGGGAATACTTCTGGATATTTGGTTGCATAGTCGGTTACTACCAACATGAAGCGGTTTCCTGTCTTGTTCTCCACCGGACCAACAATGTCCATCCCAAGACGCTCAAAGGGGATGCTTGTAACTGGGAGAGGTTGAAGTGGAGCTTTGTAGGGACTTTTCATTGATGTCTTTTGGCACTGAGAGCAGCTTCTACAGAACTGGGCGACGTCAGTTTGCAAACCTGGCCAGTAGAAATGGCGCTTAATACGAGCTGTGGTCTTATGTTTCCCTAAGTGGCCAGCCCAGGGGAGTGACCCAAGGTAAGTACTATTTCTCGGGCCACCTGTGGGACCACTAGCTGCTTCACCTGGCCACTCTGATGGTAAAGAACACCGTTCTGTAGGACATACTCATTTTGCTCACCATTATTATTAGTCTCCTGCTTCCTTCCCCGTGCTCTGAAAAAGGGTAGACAATGTTGGATCATTTTCCTGCATTTGCATTATCTCTGTAGGTATTTGAAAACCCAGGGGCATGTCTGGAGTAATCTCAGCCGGTGGTTGTATAGCAGTGCCCTGAAATTTGTCTTGCCTCCTTTGACTACGAGTCTTGTGAGCTTTCCCGGGATATGTCTCAAACTCTTCATTATAGAAGGGTAAGGCACTAAGGGCTATGGAGTCTGCATCCACCTGCTTAGCTTGTGCTCTAGTGACCACATTACAACTTTGCACCGGCTTTATCAAGTCAGAGTACGGGCAGATCTTCATCCAAAACTACAGGGAAAGGTAAGTGATCCGCAACTCCCACATTTAACAGTTACATCTGTCCCTCTATCTCCAGATAAATATAGTGGGGTAATGCTTCTCATCGCCATGTACACAGCAAATAGGGACCGTCTCAAGGGTACAGATAGCATTAGCTGGTACATATTCTCTCTGTACAAGGGTCTGAGTGCTGCCAGTGTCAATCAGGGCTCTGTGGTTTTCCCCATTGATTTTAACCCAAGCCATTTTCATGGTGTAGTTACCTTTGGGTTCAGGATTAGCACTCTGGCGTGGAACAAAACACATCTGGGTCAGCCTGGCTGGATTCTTTGGGCACATTGGTTTGACATGACCTTCCTGTCCACACAAGTAGCAAATGGGTGTTCTGTTAGGAGCTCTAGGTGGTGTATATTGGTTCTCCCTCATGGGAGGCTTACCCACTCCTGGCGCCGACCTTTGTTGGTACTGAGGGGGTATGGGCCCTTGGCCATCCTTACCAGCCTTCCCACCCATACTACTCCACGGCTGGCCTTTTTTCCGGGCAGCAACAAACACATCCGCAAGTGTGGCAGCTTCAGCAGCAGATTTCGGCCCATGCTCCTTTACCCAAACCTGAAGCTCAGGGGACAGCATTCTCAAGTATTGTTCCATGATCAGGATTTCACTAATTTCATGAAGTGTTTTATGAAACTTGGATCCACTTTACATACAGCTCTTTAAGCCTCACATACAGCTCCTTGGGACTTTCTTCAGGTTCCACATAGAGGGATCTAAACCTCTACCTGTAGGTCTCAGGGTTAATATCATATTTTTTTTAGAATTGTTTTCACTTTATCATATTCATGAGCATCGTCTATATCCATATGCACAAAGGCTCCTCTGGCCTTACCCGTCAGCAGTGCGAGGAGACTAAAAACCCAGTCCATCTTTGGCCACCGACATGCTACTGCAATTCTCTCAAAGGTAATTAGAAAATGTTCCACATCATCATTTTCTGTTAATTTTTCTAGTCTAAGCTCATGAAAAGATCGAGACTGACCTGCTGCAGACATGGTGGGGTGGATTGACTCTATAGAGGGTGAGGCTTGGGCCTTTGGATGATTCACATTCAAATCATAGTCCTCAGAGGTATCTGGCACTGTAGAAGCAGGCTGTAGATGTGCGAACCTCCACCTCCTGCTGCAGAAGGCGAAACTGAAGCTGTAGTGCTTTGAACTGGTACTCTTGGCGGTTAGCTTCCACTCTCAATTTTGCTTCCCTGGTCTCCTGTTGACCCATAAATGACCGTATGATCCCAGCCAGGTCACTCAGCGTTGGCTCTCTGCCATCTTCATCCTCCCCACTTGGTGCTCCATTTAGTGCTTCACCTTCCATTGCGTCCTCACCTTCCGGCCGGTGTCCTCTCTCTATATGGGTTGACTTAGTCTTCTTATTCTCTGTCCGGCCGCCTCTTGTCGCTCTCCCTCCTCGCATACTTCCCCAAAATGGAGGAGAAAAAAATCACTAAGATGGCGGAGAGAAAAAAAAAAAAAAAAAAAAACCTTGCACTCCTCAACTGGCTAGTCCCACCGCTGCCACCATATGTGAGGGACCAAGCAGTTAAGCAAGAGGAGTCACAAGGGAGGTTCAAAAGTAAGGGTTTTTATTTCCAAAAAATTATTACAACAAAATAAAAATAAAGTTTTGGGCCCGTAAAAGAGGTCAAAATAAACAGACATTGACTAAAGCTCTGAACATAAACTCAAAAATACAACTGACCTCCAACAAAAGAAACAAAGGGGACTTATATATTGGCTGATCAAACCAATTTTGACACACAAGGGAAGACTAACAACAGCACTACTACATAAACTACGAATAACAGCTAAACCTACCTAAAAACTTATTCCAAAAAGAAATGTACCTTTACTTAACCTTGGCTCAACCACAAAAAATATTATAATATAAATCTAAACCCCAAAATATCTAAGGAAAAAAATAAAGCTAACCCTAAACTAACTAATGGTGCGCGCTCCCAAAAAGATACTTCTGTATGGTCAACTAAATAAAGTATAATGTATGTGAAATTAAGTGTCCTGTGAGTTATTTGTAACTAAATAAATATTTGCAACAAATGTATAATGTGTATGAAAAAGAAGTATATAAACTAAAGAGAACAGCATAAACTCAGGAAAATATAAGTGCATGACGTTACTGCTTTTAAACTGGTTGTGAGGCCATGGCTGTGGCCATCACAGTAAACTATAAGTATAATGTTAAGTTCACTTAAAGAAAACTTGTACAAAACTACAAAACTAGTACTTTACTGAGAGTACACTAAAAGAGCAAAAATAATATATAAATAGTAAACTATGAAGTATGATATTAAGTTCACTTAAAGAAAACTTGTACAAAACTACTAAACTAGGAGTTTATTGAGTGTACAGTAAAAGAAAACTTGCAAGTATACTTGTAGTACAAAACTACTAAACTATTAGTTTACTGAGAGTATACTTCAAAGTGGACTTTCGTAAACTAAAAATATGCTACAAGTATTAAAATAGTAAACTACTAGTATACCCATAAGTTCACTTGCAGTACAAATGAGAAACATAATTATAAACTAGTTGTGCACTTATAGTTTACTATTGTTACACTTACAGTACACTTAAACATGTACTTTTATATACTTCAAGTGGGCCAATTTAGTCCCAAGCAGTATTAAAATAGTACACTTACAAGTTTACTACTAGTACATATTGACATTAGTATACTTACTACATAAAGTATACTTAAAAATATACTTGAACATTACCTAAGTATACTTCATAAAATGAACTTGAAGTATACTGCGTTTTCGTAAGGGTTCTTATGCGCAATAACCAGTTCCTGGATCTCAGTAAATAAAGCAAATATGGATAAAGCATTAATGAAAGTAAATAATGAAAACAATGAATCTGTGTTTCAGATCTCAATGCCAACGTTCCCTGTGGTGGTGAAGATCGGACATGCCCATTCTGGGATGGGGAAGGTACCAGGCTTATTTTATTTACACTACTATAGTTTATATTCATATTTTGAATTAATTTTATTATCTTATTTCACAGGTGAGACCGTGTCTAAGACGGCTTCCATCAATGTCTCTATTGTAATACAGTTTCATCTTTCAGCATGTTCTCATTTGTCGCTTTTGGCTTGCTTAGTTGGGGACATTAAATTTAACATTTAATTTAATATTCAACAATATTATTGATCTGCCTGCATTGACACCATTATATGAGAACTAAACTGAGCTTGATGATGACATCACAGTTTTCTCCAGAACGGCTATATATATATATATATATATATATATATATATATATATATATATATATATATATAAAATAACGAAACTATTAACTTTTTTACAACAGATATGAACCATCACTGAGCTTACTTAAGCTGGACTGTGATGCTATTTTCCTCTGGAAACAAACTCTGTTGCATTATTTTCCTGCTATCTCTGTAAAGCTGCTCTGAAACAATCTAAAAGGCGCTATATAAATAAATGTGACTTGACATGAATAACATTTTAACCCTGGCAGGTGAAAGTTGACAATCACAGTGACTTCCAGGACATCGCGAGTGTCGTGGCCATCACTCAGACATACACAACCACTGAGCCTTTCATCCACGCCAAGTATGACATCAGGGTCCAGAAGATCGGCTCGGATTACAAAGCCTACATGTAAGTCAATGATCACATTCTTCCAGTCCGTTGAACTGATGTCGAGGCCAGTTTGACCTGGTAGACCATCATAAGCCCTATTCAGACAGATGTTGTTTCTCATGTGGACGTCTGTAAAAATTCTTTTAAAATTGTATCATGTATCGCTGTGACAATAACAGCCCATTTCAAATGTTTATGTGTTTTCTCCTTTTTGTTCGCTGAGGTGGCGCGCTGATGAAATATTGTTCTTGTAAATACTGTCCGGCATTTCAGTAATAAAAAAGTATATTTTTAAAATGCATGTAGATTACAGTGAAGCGCAACAGTTATCGTGCGTACGGTGATCGGCAGTGGACAAAAAGGATTTAAACAGTGAATTTTGAAGTGATCTCTTCTTGTAAACTCAGAGATGTGGATTCAGACCTTGTGTTTGTCAAAAACAGTAGGTGATTCGGCCTGGGATTTTTACGTGGGTGGTGGGAGAAACAATTACAAACTGAATAGGCAAGCTTGTTGAGACCAAAAAAGTAAGAAAAAACGCCTTGATTATGACTGTAACCTCGGTTCCCTGAAGAGGGAACGAGACGCTGCGTAGATTGACGCTAAGGGAACGCTTTGCGTGATGATGTATTGAAGCACATGTAAAATTAGTCCAATGGTGTGACGGAACGTCAGAGGCGGGTGACGTCATGAACCAGGAAACTATTAAACCTGCCCAAAACAAAGCCGTCAGCTTCGTAAGGTCTGAGCAAGTCGCTTACAGCCACGAAGGAGATATGGCAGGTGACGCAGCGTCTCGTTCCCTCTTCAGGGAACCGAGGTTACAGTCGTAACCGAGGCGTTCCCTTTCAAGGGAATTCACGCTGCGTCGATTGACGCTAAAGGAACGTCTATACCAACGCCACCATAGCGAGAAGTGCCTGTCCAGTGTGAAATCAGGGCGAGCAGCACTAGGACTAGAGCATTTGGGACCCTGGTGTAAAGCCCAAGTCCAGAGAATAGAACCTGACAAATGTGTGAGGTGAGGACCAACCTGCCGCATCACAGACGTCTTGAAGAGGTACTCCTGACAATAAGGCCTTAGCGGCCGCCATACTCCTAGTTGAGTGAGACCGCACCAACATGGGTGATGGTAGTAGTCCGGTCGGCTCATAAGCAAGTGAGATAGTCTCGACCACCCACTTGCTCATTCTTTGCTTAGATGCTGGTGACCCCTTATTAGTCCAAAACAGACAAAGAGTTGTTCGGATTTACGCCACAGGGCAGCTCTGTGGACGTAAGCATCTAACGCCCTAACCAGGCACAGCAAATTGTGCTTTTCCTGGTCCGCATCCTGGAAGGGAGGAGGACAGAAGGCCGGCAGCACTATAGATCGGGCCACATTAGTGGGGACCTTGGGAACATAACCCGGCCTAGGATGAAGGAACGCTTTAACCATGCCAGGCGCAAATTCCAAGCATGAGGGTGCAACCGACAGAGCCTGGAGATCTCCTATTCTCTTCAAAGATGAAATAGCAAGGAGGAACAGCATTTTCAAAGTAAGAAACCTGGCTGGAACCTCTTCCAAGGGCTCAAAGGGAGCCTGGGAAAGACCTTGGAGGACGATAGCCAGGTCCCAAGTTGGGACCCTCGTGCTTGCTGCAGGCCTCAGCCTCAAAGTGCCACGGAGGAAACGAGATACTAAGGGATCTTTACCTACAGACATTCCACCCAAAGGAATGTGGTAAGCACCTATGGCCGCCACATAAACCTTCAACGTGGACGGGGATAGACCTGCAGTGAACCGCTCCTGCAGAAACTCCAGCAACTGTACCAACCGGGCAGTTAACTGGGTCTAGCTGACGGTCACTACACCATGAAGCGAAAACCGTCCACTTCAGGGCATAACGTTTCCTCGTGGAGGGACCTCTGGATTGTAGAATGGTCTCCACAACCTCAGTTGAGAGACCTGACCCTCAGAGGCCAAGCCCACAGATTCCACAGTTGGGGACGAGGATGAAATATCGAGCCCTCTGCTTGAGACAGTAGATCTCTTCTGACGGGGAGCTCCAGAGGAGGCCCGTTGAGAAGATACACTAGATCCGCAAACCATACTCTGCCCGGCCACCGCGGGGCTATAAGAAGCAGGCTCAGATGGTCCCTGCGAACACTCTCCAGAACTCCCGGGAGCAGAGCAATCGGGGGAAATACATACAGACGTAGCCTCGGCCACGTCTGTACCATCGCATCCAGTCCAAGAGGAGCTGGATGCTAGAGGGAGAACCAGAGTGGACAGTGAGACATCTCTCGAGACGCAAACAGATCCACTTGTGTTTGGCCGAACTCCCTCCATATCAGCTCCACCACCTCGGGGTGGAGCCTCCATTCCCCGGGCCTCGGCCCCTGTCTCGACAGGATGTCTGCTCCTATGTTCTGGGCCCCCGGGATGTATGCTGCTCTGAGTGATAGCAACTTGCCCTGGGACCACAAGAGGATCTGGTGTGCCAGTTTGCATAGTGGACGTGAACGCAAACCCCCTTGATGATTTATATAGGCAACCACCGTCGTATTGTCTGTGTGGACTAACACATGGTGGTCCCTGAGGTCTGGGAGGAAGTTCTTGAGAGCAAGAAACACGGCCATCATCTCCAGGCGATTGATATGCCAAGAGAGATGATGGTCCCCCCACAGACCCTGAGCCGAGCGCCCCTCCAGGATCGCTCCCCAGCCCGTGAGGGAGGCATCTGTCGTTAGCATCCTGCGACGACAAGAAGCTCCCAACACGGGGCCCTGGGACAGGAACCAAGGTTTCTTCCACATAACCAAGGCACGTAGGCAACGCCGCGTAACCTTGATCATGCGAAAGGGGTTGCCCCTCGGGGAAAACCCTTTGGTCCTGAGCCACCACTGCAAGGGTCTCATGTACAGCAGGCCAAAAGTTATCACGTTGGACGCTGCTGCCATCAAACCCAACAGTCTCTGAAACTGTTTCACAGTGAGTGACTGGCCTAGCTTTATCCTC
The DNA here is from genome assembly GCA_030578275.1 of Meda fulgida. Taxonomy (NCBI): domain Eukaryota; kingdom Metazoa; phylum Chordata; class Actinopteri; order Cypriniformes; family Leuciscidae; genus Meda; species Meda fulgida. Next base: position 1,255,647 of record JAROOJ010000030.1, read on the forward strand.
TTTACGGCTGACAGAATGGACTCTATGCGTGCCGGAGACAGGCGCGCCCGCATCGACATAGAATCCCATACTACCCCTAGATAAGTGGTTCTCTGTAGTGGAGAAAGCACACTCTTCTTGGCGTTTAGCCGTAACCCTAGCTCTCTCATGTGGGCAAGGACGACATCTCGATGCCGAATCGCCAACTGGTGCGACTGAGCTAAAATCAACCAATCGTCGATGTAGTTCAGTATACGAATACCCTGCAGACGCAGTGGCGCCAGAGCTCCATCTACGCATTTCGTGAAAGTGCGGGGTGATAGTGCTAGGCCAAATGGAAGAACTAAGGCTGGGCCCGTCTCTAACCCCGCTGACAGATCCATTTGCGAACCCCTCGAGCGCTGACCGTGCATGCTCCTCTCCCAAACAAAGAACACATAAAGTGTGTGTGTCCCCACCCGTTAAATAATGCGGGCAGGGGTGCACACACACTTTAAACTGCTGTTTACTAGCCATGGCCAGATATATATATATATATATATATAACAGACAACACCAAATATACGGGACAATATTTCACATATAGCGCTTGTGAAGACAGAAGCTGACGCAGCTTTGTTTTGGGCAGGTTTTATAGTTTCCTGGTTCATGACTTCACCTGCCTCTGACGTTCCGTCACACCATTGGACTGATTTTACATGTGCTTCAATACATCATCACGCAAAGCGTTCCCTTAGTGTCAATCGACGCAGCGCGAGTTCCCTTGAAAGGAACTGCTTTTTTCCATCAGGGTGTGCTTATCATTTGATCTACATGTTTTTGTAGCTTTTTAATCATGGATGCACCATTTGCTTACCATTTGCACAGTGTGATCTCCATATGGTTGGCAACTACAGATGCTTTTAGGGTGTGTTGACTCTGGGCAGGTTTGGTTTCATCAAAACCAACTCTGCTGCGATTGCTCTGTACCAAAAAGATGGGTCTCGATCCGCTTCCACATGAACTCTGGTGTGGATTGTATGAAATATGAACTCAATACCGACCAAAGGTATCTAAACGTTGTTACAAGATGTGAGCCCAAAAAGGACAGAATGGTCAAGCATACCTGGATATTCTCGCCATAGTCGCGAAGTTTGTCCATTACAGTTCGGGACAGGCATAATCACTGTTGCTAAGTGAACCAGGACTAAATGTATCATTTCTTCAAGCTTCAAAAATAATGCAAAATTTTCATAAACATGCCATAATAACAGTCTGTACATGTTGTGTAAAATCTTTTGAAGTCATACATTAGTTGTTCCTGTGATAACGATTGGCTAGATCTAACGCACACTGAATGTGACGTGATTAATGATTATAATTCACAGGAGAACATCCATCTCTGGCAACTGGAAGTCAAACACCGGCTCTGCCATGCTGGAGCAAGTGGCCATGACTGACAAGTGAGTACACACACACACACACACACACACATACACGTCTATATTACTAACAGGGGACTATCGCTCTACACTGGCCAAGAGGGGACTAGTGTTTCTAGTCATTTTGAAGAAACAAAAATGACATACAAAATTTTCTTTTAAGGTCTTTTTTCATAATATAACTTTAAATATGCATTTTTTTATTTTTAAAAAAACATGCCAAGTGGGGACCTGAACGATGTCTACCTGACCAACAGGGGACTCCCATAGACTGCAATGGAACTGTGTGTGTGTGTGTGTGTGTGTGTGAAGAGTGAAGTCTGTCTTCATTATGTAACTTTATATATATATATATATTATATATATATAATGTTTATATATTAGATATGTAATCTGTAATTATATAATGTTTACACAGGCATCAGACACACACAAACACACACATTTCTATATT
>JAROOJ010000030.1:1260000-1275000 GCA_030578275.1 Meda fulgida
ACACCAGTTCTTCTGCTTTGTACATTTCTTGCCATCACAAAAACACGGTAAAGATTTTGGAGGTCAATCTCAAAATGTTATGTTGACTTGCTGCACTGAACAATTTTACTTCATTCAGTTGAAATATATGAAGTAGAGATGTTCATTTAACATTTTGTTTTCTGACTGACAGCTGATGCTTGTTAACCAGTCATCAGCAGTTAACTGACATTATTTTAAGGTTAGATTAGAATTAAATGTAATTAGAAAAGATAAGTGTCTGTGACCCATTCAAATACCTCGAAAATGTAGATTTACATGTGCAAATAGCAGCATAAACAACAGAACATGAGGATTCACACACACCGTCACATCAAGCACCCGCAGTGCTTCTGTGAACACAGTAAACCAGAATAAAAGTGTATATATAACTGTATATATATATATTAGTGCTGTCAGTTTAACGCGTTATTAACGGCGTTACCGCAAACACATTTTAACGGCGTCAATTTTTTTAGCGCGAGATTAACGCTCTTTTTGGCCTAGCAAACATTGTAGTTTTTTCACATGCTGTTGCAACAACTGGTAACGTTAGAAACACTACAACATCACACCGGATAGCTAGACCGGAAACAAAACAAAACGCGGGACTAGATTTGATGGCCGAGTGCGAGCGCGGGCGGTAATGCACTCACTCTGTGTGTGCGGGTACGGGAGAATAAAACGATTCGGGACTCCCACAAACTAGAAAAATCTATGAATAAAACATAAAAACTAATACATTTTTATTCTTATGTTGCAGAAAAGCAACAAGAACAACTAAAACAAAATAGAAACGATTTACAGGCCAGAGTTACTTTTTATGACATGTTTGCAGCGTTGAGCGATGTAGCCAATCACAGACATGTGTTGATTTCTTAAACGCAATGGCCAATCAGATGCATTTAAAATAGACTCCCCTCACTGCTCAAAACTGACTTTTTGTTCAGTGCTGAATTCTGGATATTGGCAAATCCTCTAATTTAAACAAACAAAGTGTATATATTATGAAAGATTCATTGTGCAGTCAGCTTCATTGATAATAACAGAGATGTGTGAGATTGCGATGAACTGATGTCAGCTTTTTAGGAATTTTTAAGGGATTGCACTTTGTGCGCATTCAGTCATCCCAAACCATGCACTCAGTAGCCTGCTTGCTTTTATATTATAACAGTGGTTTGTGTGTTAATGCTTTAATAACAAATAATTGATCAGGAGCATTTATGCTGATGTGTATGGTGGCGACACGTAGGCGAAGTAGCCTACAAATAAAGTCTATTTGCGGGCGGGAGCGGGACAAAAATGTTGCGGGGGGGAGAAAGTAACATAGAAAGTAGTTGAGAACGTCAGTTATAACGACCCACGTATTAAAAAGAAATGGGCGGTTTTAAATCGGGCTCGGGACGGGCTCATAATTACAGTAAATGTGTCGGGCCGGGCTCGGACACAATGCGCACGGGCTCGGGTCGGGCTTGATTTTTTGGGCCCGATCTAAGCTCTACAATGGATGACTTCAGACAGAAGCACATGGATACCACAGCTAAGAACAAACTTATTGCTGATCCACTTTTCCTTGTTCATAAGAGCATTCAAATTAGAAAAAATGATGGGACAAATAGAAATCAAGGGACATTTAGAATAGATAAAAATGTGCGATTAATCGCGAGTTAACTATGGCATTAATGCGATTAAATATTTGAATCGTTTGACAGCACTAATATATATATATATATATATATATATATATATTTACACAACATTATTTTCAACTGAAAATTGCAAGCTTTTCATGTGTTTTGGCCGCTCATTTACACGAAAATGCCATTTTGGAGGCCTGACAATGCAAACTTTCCAACCCGATCACACTAAATGCGTCTCTGCTTAGAAATCTTGGCTTGCTCAAAACTTTTTGTCTTTAAATGAAGTCAAAACTGAGGTGATAGTTTTCGGCCCCACTGATAATTTTAATACCACCAGCATCGATTTGAGGAGCTTCTCTGCATTCAGATCTACGCATGACAAACAAATATCTTCGGTACACTTAATTGGATCTAGTTTCTATCAACTCCGTCTTTTGTATCAAATTAAACACTTCCTATCTGACAAAACTCTAGAGATGTCTGTTCATGCTTTTATTACTTCCCGTTTAGACTACTGCAACTCATTGTATTGCGGTATTTCCAAGTCACAAATCGCTCGCCTTCAACTGGTCCAAAATGCTGCAGCAAGATTTATTCGCAAAAGTCCTAAATATGATCACATGATGATAATGATACATTTTATTCATATTGCGCTTTTCTCCAACCCAAAACGATACAAAAACAATACACAGTACCAATATATATATATATATATATATATATATATATATATATATATATATATATATATATATAAAGAGATTAAAAATTGTAACATTACAAAATTTAATGACAGTACATTTCAAATACCTAACAATGGTACATTAAGTGGTTTTGTTCAAGTCAAAATATTACTTAACATTAATGAACCAACCTACATACAATAAAACTACATTTTTGGGGGGGTTAAATCAAGCAGAAATATCACTTCAATGTAACAATTGCAGGTCACTACACAAGTTAAACTGGACATGATCTAGACTCTAGATAAATGAAATGCAATCGCAGCAGTAAGTCAGGGGAATGCTTATATTTATTTCTTTGGTTTCAATTTTGAACATGTTGCAGTTCTTTTTAAAAAGGTATACATTTTGACATAATTATAAAATGATATAACATGATTTGATACTGTATATTAGCAGAAATTACACATTTTTCACTTCAGCAACAAAGTGGAGACCCTCTTTTCTGTAATGAAAGACCAATCTTATGGGTTGTGGTCTCTCAGACATTGGCCAATATCAGTAAAAAAAAAAAACATTGTTTCCCTTAGGGCTTAAATGAACCAGATTTTTTTTTTACATCCTTACACTTTTAGACAGGTGATGCTTGCAACCCGACCATAATCCATTAGCCGACAAGATTAGAATGTTATATTCTAATTAAATTAGAATGTATGTATTTCTCAATACTTATCACTGTTTTAAAAGCTCTTCACTCCGTTGTCTTAACCAACTTTCAGCTTCACTGCAGTAAATTTCACATTCAAAACGTATTAAAACTACCAAAACACATCATTCATGTCTCAAAATAAGTCATTCTTTCAGAACACTAGTAAAGGTTTCACCCAACAAACAAAATTAAAAATACAAATAAAAAAACACAAACAACAGGCAGTAATATGCACTATTTTCTGCTGTTCAGAATTCAAGGCAGTTTATTTTACATGGTTCATGTTTACATTAATGTACAAAATTATTTCCTTTTGTATAGATGGCGATGAAAATGAAAGACTAAGACTAGTGTAGGTGTTTAGTTACATCTTAATTGTTCTGATTTTTTTTAGATTCAGAATATATTTCAATGTGGTATACGGTATAAAAATATTGCAAATTTCAGTCTTATTCATTTTTGTTTGAGTTGAAATGTTTTTAACTTAAATATAACAGTCTTGGAAATAATATGTAAGCATGTGCAAATTGGCCTGTACAGTAAATCAAGTTCTGCTGGTCTTTGTGTTTAAGTGAGAAATGAATTCATGTAAATTGAAAGATCTCAGTTTAGCCGGACACTGATCTTGGGATCACTGTGTGAAGAGTTTCATGGTATTAATTAATCTTGAGCAGGTATTAATCTTTCAGTTTAAACACAAATGTGTACTGTAATGTAAACATTGACCATGTAACATAAAATGCTGTGAATTCGGAACAACAGAAAACAGCAGAAATATTTTATAAGGCTCCAGTTATTTGTGTTTTTTGTATTTTATGAGTGCAAAGTGTGTTTGTTGGGTGAGCTTTACTAGTGTTCTGGAAGAACTGTATTAGCAGCTGTAAATGGATATTCTGACATAGGTAGTTTCATGTGTATGTAGACTCTTGTGTGTGGATTGAGTCGCTGCACATCCCCCCACACGCAATTTACATCTCAATACTTGAAGGTGTGTGTGTGTGTGTGTCATGGAGAAACCGGCCTAAAGATCTCACAACTCTAACAATACAGTTACCAATGTCCAAGAATCTGTGGAACTTCTCAAATAAACCACAATTAACTAGAGAAAACGCTGGGATTTACTCTGACAAATTAAATTACAGGTTTTTACAGTCGCTAGGACACATTTCTCAATATTTAGGTACATTTTCAAAACTCTTCACTCAGTTCTTCATTTCACATTCAAAATGCACTGACACTTCCTTCATGTCTCAAATCCCAACTCAATCTTCCAGAACACTAGTAAAGGTTTCACCCAACAAACACACTTTGTCACTCATAAAACAGAAAAAACACAAACAACAGGAGCATTACACAATATTTTCTTTTGCAAATTGCTTTTACAAAACAAGAATGGCACTACTCTACTGTTTTTAATTCACTGCAGTTTAATATTAGATTTTAGAATCAGAATATTTATTTCAATATGATATTACTGTGGAAATGTTGCAAATCTCGGTCTTATCATTTTTTGTTTTTAGGTTTTGAAAATAAGTTTAACAGTTTTAAAAAGAGAATGTAAACGTGCAAATTATCCTGTATAGAACATAAAATTCTGTAAGTGTTTGTGTTTAAGAGAGAAAATAATTCAAGTAAATGGAACAAAATCCATCCGATGACATTGTTCAAAGCACTGATCCACAGTTTAGCTCATATAGACGGATGGTGTGATCACTGTGTGAAGAGAGTTTACAAAAAAAGAGAATTTTATGTTCTATACAGGATAATTTGCACGTTTACATACTCTTTTTAAAACTGTTAAACTTATTTTCAAAACCTAACAACTAAAAATGATAAGACCGAGATTTGCAACATTTCCACAGTAATATCATATTGAAATAAATATTCTGATTCTAAAATCTAATATTAAACTGCAGTGAATTAAAAACAGTAGAGTAGTGCCATTCTTGTTTTGTAAAAGCAATTTGCAAAAGAAAATATTGTGTAATGCTCCTGTTGTTTGTGTTTTTTCTGTTTTATGAGTGACAAAGTGTGTTTGTTGGGTGAAACCTTTACTAGTGTTCTGGAAGATTGAGTTGGGATTTGAGACATGAAGGAAGTGTCAGTGCATTTTGAATGTGAAATGAAGAACTGAGTGAAGAGTTTTGAAAATGTACCTACATATTGAGAAATGTGTCCTAGCGACTGTAAAAAACCTGTAATTTAATTTGTCAGAGTAAATCCCAGCGTTTTCTCTAGTTTATTGTAGTTTATTTGAGAAGTTCCACAGATTCTTGGACATTGGTAACTGTATTGTTAGAGTTGTGAGATCTTTAGGCCGGTTTCTCCATGACACACACACACACACACCTTCAAGTATTGAGATGTAAATTGCGTGTGGGGGGATGTGCAGCAACTCAATCCACACACAAGAGTCTACATACACATGAAACTACCTATGCCAGAATATCCATTTACAGCTGCTAATACAGTTCTTCCAGAACACTAGTAAAGCTCACCCAACAAACACACTTTGCACTCATAAAATACAAAAAACACAAATAACTGGAGCATTATAAAATATTTCTGCTGTTTTCTGTTGTTCCGAATTCACAGCATTTTATGTTACATGGTCAATGTTTACATTACAGTACACATTTGTGTTTAAACTGAAAGATTAATACCTTCTCAAGATTAATTAATACCATGAAACTCTTCACACAGTGATCCCAAGATCAGTGTCCGGCTAAACTGAGATCTTTCAATTTACATGAATTTATTTCTCACTTAAACACAAAGACCAGCAGAACTTGATTTACTGTACAGGCCAATTTGCACATGCTTACATATTATTTCCAAGACTGTTATATTTAAGTTAAAAACATTTCAACTCAAACAAAAATGAATAAGACTGAAATTTGCAATATTTTTATACCGTATACCACATTGAAATATATTCTGAATCTAAAAAAAATCAGAACAATTAAGATGTAACTAAACACCTATACTAGTCTTAGTCTTTCATTTTCATCGCCATCTATACAAAAGGAAATAATTTTGTACATTAATGTAAACATGAACCATGTAAAATAAACTGCCTTGAATTCTGAACAGCAGAAAATAGTGCATATTACTGCCTGTTGTTTGTGTTTTTTGATTTGTATTTTTAATTTTGTTTGTTGGGTGAAACCTTTACTAGTGTTCTGAAAGAATGACTTATTTTGAGACATGAATGATGTGTTTTGGTAGTTTTAATACGTTTTGAATGTGAAATTTACTGCAGTGAAGCTGAAAGTTGGTTAAGACAACGGAGTGAAGAGCTTTTAAAACAGTGATAAGTATTGAGAAATACATACATTCTAATTTAATTAGAATATAACATTCTAATCTTGTCGGCTAATGGATTATGGTCGGGTTGCAAGCATCACCTGTCTAAAAGTGTAAGGATGTAAAAAAAAAATCTGGTTCATTTAAGCCCTAAGGGAAACAATGTTTTTTTTTTTTACTGATATTGGCCAATGTCTGAGAGACCACAACCCATAAGATTGGTCTTTCATTACAGAAAAGAGGGTCTCCACTTTGTTGCTGAAGTGAAAAATGTGTAATTTCTGCTAATATACAGTATCAAATCATGTTATATCATTTTATAATTATGTCAAAATGTATACCTTTTTAAAAAGAACTGCAACATGTTCAAAATTGAAACCAAAGAAATAAATATAAGCATTCCCCTGACTTACTGCTGCGATTGCATTTCATTTATCTAGAGTCTAGATCATGTACAGTTGAACTTGTGTAGTGACCTGCAATTGTTACATTGAAGTGATATTTCTGCTTGATTTAACCCCCCCAAAAATGTAGTTTTATTGTATGTAGGTTGGTTCATTAATGTTAAGTAATATTTTAGTAGAAGTAATAAAAGCATGAACAGACATCTCTAGAGTTTTGTCAGATAGGAAGTGTTTAATTTGATACAAAAGACGGAGTTGATAGAAACTAGATCCAATTAAGTGTACCGAAGATATTTGTTTGTCATGCGTAGATCTGAATGCAGAGAAGCTCCTCAAATCGATGCTGGTGGTATTAAAATTATCAGTGGGGCCGAAAACTATCACCTCAGTTTTGACTTCATTTAAAGACAAAAAGTTTTGAGCAAGCCAAGATTTCTAAGCAGAGACGCATTTAGTGTGATCGGGTTGGAAAGTTTGCATTGTCAGGCCTCCAAAATGGCATTTTCGTGTAAATGAGCGGCCAAAACACATGAAAAGCTTGCAATTTTCAGTTGAAAATAATGTTGTGTAAATATATATATATATATATATATATATATATATATTAGTGCTGTCAAACGATTCAAATATTTAATCGCATTAATGCCATAGTTAACTCGCGATTAATCGCACATTTTTATCTATTCTAAATGTCCCTTGATTTCTATTTGTCCCATCATTTTTTCTAATTTGAATGCTCTTATGAACAAGGAAAAGTGGATCAGCAATAAGTTTGTTCTTAGCTGTGGTATCCATGTGCTTCTGTCTGAAGTCATCCATTGTAGAGCTTAGATCGGGCCCAAAAACATCAAGCCGACCCGAGCCCGTGCGCATTGTGTCCGAGCCCGGCCCGACACATTTACTGTAATTATGAGCCCGTCCCGAGCCCGATTTAAAACCGCCCATTTCTTTTTAATACGTGGGTCGTTATAACTGACGTTCTCAACTACTTTCTATGTTACTTTCTCCCCCCCGCAACATTTTTGTCCCGCTCCCGCCCGCAAATAGACTTTATTTGTAGGCTACTTCGCCTACGTGTCGCCACCATACACATCAGCATAAATGCTCCTGATCAATTATTTGTTATTAAAGCATAAACACACAAACCACTGTTATAATATAAAAGCAAGCAGGCTACTGAGTGCATGGTTTGGGATGACTGAATGCGCACAAAGTGCAATCCCTTAAAAATTCCTAAAAAGCTGACATCAGTTCATCGCAATCTCACACATCTCTGTTATTATCAATGAAGCTGACTGCACAATGAATCTTTCATAATATATACACTTTGTTTGTTTAAATTAGAGGATTTGCCAATATCCAGAATTCAGCACTGAACAAAAAGTCAGTTTTGAGCAGTGAGGGGAGTCTATTTTAAATGCATCTGATTGGCCATTGCGTTTAAGAAATCCACACACGTCTGTGATTGGCTACATCGCTCAACGCTGCAAACATGTTATAAAAAGTAACTCTGGCCTGTAAATCGTTTCTATTTTGTTTTAGTTGTTCTTGTTGCTTTTCTGCAACATAAGAATAAAAATGTATTAGTTTTTATGTTTTATTCATAGATTTTTCTAGTTTGTGGGAGTCCCGAATCGTTTTATTCTCCCGTACCCGCACACACAGAGTGAGTGCATTACCGCCCGCGCTCGCACTCGGCCATCAAATCTAGTCCCGCGTTTTGTTTTGTTTCCGGTCTAGCTATCCGTTGTGATGTTGTAGTTTTTCTAACGTTACCAGTTGTTGCAACAGCATGTGAAAAAACGACAATGTTTGCTAGGCCAAAAAGAGCGTTAATCTCGCGCTAAAAAAATTGACGCCGTTAAAATGTGTTTGCGGTAACGCCGTTAATAACGCGTTAAACTGACAGCACTAATATATATATATACAGTTATATATACACTTTTATTCTGGTTTACTGTGTTCACAGAAGCACTGCGGGTGCTTGATGTGACGGTGTGTGTGAATCCTCATGTTCTGTTGTTTATGCTGCTATTTGCACATGTAAATCTACATTTTCGAGGTATTTGAATGGGTCACAGACACTTATCTTTTCTAATTACATTTAATTCTAATCTAACCTTAAAATAATGTCAGTTAACTGCTGATGACTGGTTAACAAGCATCAGCTGTCAGTCAGAAAACAAAATGTTAAATGAACATCTACTTCATATATTTCAACTGAATGAAGTAAAATTGTTCAGTGCAGCAAGTCAACATAACATTTTGAGATTGACCTCCAAAATCTTTACCGTGTTTTTGTGATGGCAAGAAATGTACAAAGCAGAAGAACTGGTGTCGTTCTTTACCATCCAACTGGGGACGCGAAGTTCATTTTGATTAATATAATCATTATTGACTGTATAAAGTAGTGACCTGAAATTGTTACCTTAAAGAGCTATTTCTGTTTGATTTATCCCATGAACCCTAAACGGACTGCATAACCAAGCATAGAAAGTATCTATGAAGAGAGACCGTTAAAGAAGAAAAATAATAACATGAATGATAAGAGCCTCTGCTTTTGAACTGTTGCCATCGGTATTTTTTACCCCGTTAAAAAACAGATTCAAATGGTCTTTCCTCAAAAAATTCTAATTTTTTTAATTTTGATAACTGATGGTTTGGTCATTCTTTTTTAATTGTATATTGTATATGTTTATCTATGCATATTGTGATCTCTGATGCCTGTATGAACACACACACACACACACATATATATATGTATATATATACATATATATATATATATATATATATACACACAAGTTACATAGTTCCATTGTAGGCTATGGGAGTCCCCTGTTTTATAGGTAAACATCGTTCAGGTCCCCACTTGGCCAGTGTAGAGCGACAGTGCTCTGTTAGTAATATAGAAATGTGTGTGTTTGTGTGTGAGATGCCTGTGTAAACATTATATAATTACATATTACATATATAATATATAAACATTATATATATATTATATATATATATAAAAGTTACATAATGAAGACAGACTTCACTGTTCACACACACACACACAGTTCCATTGTAGGCTATGGGAGTCCCCTGTTCGATAGGTAAACATCGTTCAGGTCCCCACTTGGCCAGTGTAGAGCGACAGTGCTCTGTTAGTAATATAGAAATGTGTGTGTTTGTACAATGGCACATAACAATGGCAAAAAAATTGTTAGGGACTGCATAACCAAGAATAGAAAGTATCTATGAAGAGAGAGCGTTAAAGAAGAAAAATAATATTATGATTGATATGAATATCTTAAGGCCTCTGCTTTTGAACTGTTGCCACCGATATTTTTTACCCCGTTGAAATACAGATTCAAATGGTCTTTCCTGAAATTTTTTTTTAACATTTTTGATAGCTGATGGTTTGGTTATTCTTTTTTAATTGTATATTGTATATGTTTATCTATGCATATTGTGATCTCTGATGCCAGTGTGAAAATACACACACACACTCAAACACACACACACACACACATATATATATATATATATATATATATATATATATATATATATATATATATATATATATATATATATATATATATATAAATAATGTTTATATGTGTTACATAATGATGACAGACTTCATTTTTCACACACACACACAGTTTCATTGCAGGCTATGAGAGTCCCCACTTGGATGGTTAGAGATCGTTCAGAGATGGAGGTCAGGTCCCCTCTTGGCCAGTGTAGAGCGACACTGCTCTGTTAATATATATTACATGTATGTGTGTGTGTGTACAATGGCACATAATAATTGCAAATAAAGTGTTAGGGACTGCATAACTAAGAATAGAAAGTATCTATGAAGAAAGAGAGTTAAATAAGAAAAATAATATTAATATGAATGATAAGAGGCGTCTTCTCGCCTCTGCTTTTGAACTGTTGCCGTCGGTATTTTTTACCCCGTTGTAGATTCAAATGGTCTTTCCTCAAGCAATTCAAATTTGGTCATTATTGATAACTGATGGTTTGGTCATTCTTTTTTTTAGTTGTTTATGTTTATCTATGCATATTGTGATCTCTGATGCCTGTGTGAACATTATATAATTACATATATATGTATGTTTGGGCATGTTTGAAAATACTTGAAAGTTCGGTAACACTTTATAATAACTGCACACTATTAATAATTAGTTAAGCATTAGTAAAGAGTTACTTCATAATTTGTAAAGCATTAATATGCATTAATGAGCAGTTTATAATTACAGCTATACATGCTTTGTTCTTGTATAAATGCTTTATTCTTTATTTAGAAGCATATCTATATTTTGTTTAATAATTGTATTTTCATACTTTATTAATGATCAATTTATAATTTCTAAATGAAGTATAGCATTATTTACAAACAAGTTATTTGGGATTTGTCAGTGATTCATAAGATCACTTAAGTGTAAGTAAATGCAGTAAATTCAGGTAGTTATAAAGCATTTAGTAGTGGTCAGTTAACTATTTTTGTGAGCTCATCACAAAATATAAAGCATTTATAAAGGAGATTTAAAGACTCAGTTATCTTCTAAACAGAAAAATGAAACAAACACAACACTGTGATACAGAACATAGAAATATATAACTGAACCTTTAAATCTCCTTTATAAAAGCTTTACAAGGCATAACTAGTCCTCACTTTATAAAATACTTATACTCACCACTACCAAATGCTTTATAACTACCTGAATTACAGTAGAAATACATGTTAATAAAGCATTTATTAACACACTAAGTACCTATTACAAAATGTCGGTATAATGTATGAATGTACATTTGAAATAGTTTATTAATCATTTTACTCACACTTTCTAAGTGATCTTATGAACCACTGACAACTCCTAAATAACTGGTTTGTATATAATGTTATACTTCATTTAAAAATTATAAATTGATCATTAATAAAGTATGAAAATACAACAATTAAACACATTATAGATATGCTTTTAAAGCAAGAATAAAGCTTTTATAGCTGTATTTATATACTGCTTATTAATGTCTATTAATGCTTTATAAATATTGAATTAACTGTTTACTAATGCTTAACTAATGATACCTAGCGTGGGGTTATTATAAAGTTACCGTAAGTTCTTTAACTAAGCAGCAGTTAAACAGCAGCTCTACAGTTTCAGAGCCTCTCTGAGACAGCAAGCCCTTCCAACAATAGAGAAGTGTGAACGACGTGTGTTAATGGGCCACTGCAGTTCCTGCTCCAGCCTACAGGAGCGCTGCTGAGTATGGGCTTAAACACACACACACTTGCAGGTCCCCACTTGGTCAAAAATGTAAAAAATTCACCAGAGCGTATTTTAGATGATTTTAACATGTTTTAAGGCATGACCAACAGGGGACTTGAAAAATGTCCCCACTTGGCTCGGCGGTCCCCTGTTGGTGAGTGTGTAACGACACCAAGGTCCCCTCTTAGATAGGTAGACAAGTACACACACACACACACACACACACACACACACACTCTCACTCACACACATGACAGACAGGCTCACAGACTCCACCAGGTTTGCAATCAATGAAAAGATCTTGGAGAATAACTCACAGACAGACAAGTGAGTTTTGTTCCATTGTGCAGTCGATTGTGGCGCTTGGATGGGTTTGAAAGGCTGATAAAGAAATGTTGTATTTTGAATGCAATGCAAGTCGCTTTTGATAAAAGCATCCGCCATATGTGTGAATGTAAATTTCACTAGTTCGCCTGCCCATTCAAACTTAAAGGTTAATAGTAAACTAACTAGGCTTGCTGTCCTTGGAGGAGGCTCGGAGTTAAACTCAGCCATGATGGAATTGCACATAATATAATTTAATTATATAATTTACTGGAGGAGAAGGGGATGAGGAGGGCTGCCGGAAGAATTTGTCAATAGGATGACGTGGTGTCTGCTGCTTATATACACTCGTAATGATGATTGACAGGACTGAATGTTTAGGCTTTTCCTGAACCTACGTTTTTAACTTCATGTATAGCTGAAAGTGATCAGAAAAGAGTAATTGTGAAAGTGAGAGCTGGTGATCTTCTGTCTTGTAGATATAATAGATGGATATGTGATCTTCTCTCCTGTAGATATAAGCTGTGGGTGGACGCCTGTGCCGATGTCTTCGGAGGTCTGGACATCTGTGCTGTTAAAGCCATACATGGGAAAGATGGGAAGGATTATATCACTGAGGTGAGAGCGAGCATTCATTTATCAACCTCGATATCACTGCATGTGAGCTGAGACTTTCAGTTCAACGCCAGACTGAAGTGTTTAATTAGTATTATAAGGATTATAGTCATACCAGGAGGCGTTTTACCACAGTGAGAGTGTTTGTTTTGTGAGGTTTTCCAAACAACACATAAATCCATGACAAATCTATTGTTGGGAATCTGAGTCAGACATTGCGACAGTTCCCTTTCAAGGTACTCTGGTGCGAAGGCTTTCAAGGGAACTCGCGCTGCGTCGTTTGATGCTAAGGGGATGCTTTGCGTGACCATCAGTCCAATGGTGTGGAGGAATGTCAGAGGCGGGTGACGTCACGAACCAGGAAACTATAAAGTCTGACGAAAACAGAGCCGCTCTAGCTTCCGTGCCTTCAAAAGCGCTCTGTGTGAAACTGTCTTTGTCTATTTGGTGTTTTTTTGTCACATAACCAGGGTTCGGGGTGACTTCAGACTTGGGGTTCGCTAATTAGCGGGGTTAGAGACGGGCCCAGCCTTATCTCTGCATTCACCTGACAGATGCAGTGCCGAATACTTCCGCCCTGATTGAGGCACTGACACTGCAGCTATCTAGTTCTGAGGAACCAGATGTTGTTAGTGTCAAAGAAGGAGATACTGAGGACTCGCCACCTCAGTCTCATGCTTTTGAGGAACTCGTTTGTTCAAGAAGCACACTAGACGAACACTTCCTGCCCTCTCGTACACAACCTCAATGCCGGGGCCTTCTGTTTTTCCCCGATCTCCACACCGAGGTGTCGAGATCGTGGGATAAACCTGTATCATATAGAGTTTTTAGTTCACAAACATCTTACTATTTCTCTATCACAAAATATAAAGAGCACGGTTATGAGTAGATGCCAAAGGCGAAAGAGACGCTCACGAGCTATCTCTCCCCCGAGTCAGCATCTTCCCTCAAGGCCCCGGTATTACCCACCAAGACAGTCAGAACTACATCAGCTCTGGTGGAAAAGGCTTATTAGCTGCTGCAGGCTTACAAGGCTGAGTTGGTAGGAGATCTTGATGAGGGCGGGGGTATTTGTCACAGATTTGTCTTTCAGGGCCGCCAAGGAGATGGCTAAAACTATCGTCCGGTCTATGGCAGGCCACTGAGAGACATCTCTGGCTCAACCTGAGTAATATCAAAGAAAAATATCAAAACTTCTTGATGGATACACCCCTGTCGCCTACTGGCCTCTTCAGCAACACAGTGAATTTGGTTGTCGAGAGCTTTCAGGAGGCAGCCAAACAGGCGGGCCAATGGTTCAGGCCAATGAGGACAGTCTCCCCCGAAGTAGAGCGGTGAACACCTCATTACACAATGCCCGCTGCCCTTCGGTGCCCTCAGGGGATCGTTCTGCCAACCCTGCCACCTTATGTGTTTCGGGGCGCAGCAGTCTCCGGCGAGCACATATCTCAAGGTCCATCCAGTAACATAGTGGTCCTGGGATGCCCGCCCCAGTCGTTCCCTGCCGGTTCGCCATAACAGGGCGTCGGGCTGATTGCGCAACAAAATCCAAAAGCCAGTCTCGAGAGGCTGGTAACACTAGTAGAATTTTTGACAGCGTGGAAGGTACTGCCAAATGTTTCTCGTTGGGTCCTGCAGACCATAGAAAAGGGTTATCAAATACAATTCGGGTCTCGCCCGCCCAGGTTCTATCCACCGTGGTGGACCCCGAGCATGTTCTGGTAAAGGAACAAGAAGTGAATACCCTGTTGGAGAAAGGGCCCATAGAACATGTACCCCCTCCAGCAGGGGCACCTGGTTTTATAGTCGGTATTTTATCGTTCCAAAGAAGGATGGGGGGTTGCGTCCCAGTTTGAATCTGAGAGTTCTGAACGAGTCAGTCATGCAGCTAAAATTCAAAATGCTAACATTAAGACAAATCGTGCCACAGATCAGATCCGAGGACTGGTTTGTCACGATAGATCTTAAGGACGCATACTTTCATATTTCCATCCTTCAATATCACAGGAAGTTGCTGAGGTTTGCCTTCAG
>JAROOJ010000030.1:1280000-1292500 GCA_030578275.1 Meda fulgida
AGACCCAAAAAATTACATCCTGAGAAAAGTGGATTTTGAGGGGTATAGCTCCATAGACCTCCATTCATTCTGCACTCGTCCTGTGAGCGCCCTCATGTGGAGCCAGAGGGGAACTGCACTCGTCCTGTGAGCGCCCTCATGTGGAGCCAGAGCGGAACTGCACTCGTCCTGTGAGCGCCCTCATGTGGAGCCAGAGAGGAACTGCACTCGTCCTGTGAGCGCCCTCATGTGGAGCCAGAGAGGAACTGCACTCGTCCTGTGAGCGCCCTCATGTGGAGCCAGAGCGGAACTGCACTCGTCCTGTGAGCGCCCTCATGTGGAGCCAGAGCGGAATTGCACTCGTCCTGTGAGCGCCCTCATGTGGAGCCAGAGTGGAACTGCACTCGTCCTGTGAGCGCCCTCATGTGGAGCCAGAGTGGAACTGCACTCGTCCTGTGAGCGCCCTCGTGTGGAGCCAGAGAGGAACTGCACTCGTCCTGTGAGCGCCCTCATGTGGAGCCAGAGGGGAACGGCACTCGTCCTGTGAGCGCCCTCATGTGGAGCCAGAGCGGAACTGCACTCGGAACTGCACTCGTCCTGTGAGCGCCCTCATGTGGAGCCAGAGCGGAACTGCACTCGTCCTGTGAGCGCCCTCATGTGGAGCCAGAGCGGAACTGCACTCGTCCTGTGAGCGCCCTCATGTGGAGCCAGAGTGGAACTGCACTCGTCCTGTGAGCGCCCTCATGTGGAGCCAGAGCGGAACTGCACTCGTCCTGTGAGCGCCCTCATGTGGAGCCAGAGTGGAACTGCACTCGTCCTGTGAGCGCCCTCATGTGGAGCCAGAGCGGAACTGCACTCGTCCTGCGAGCGCCCTCATGTGGAGCCAGAGTGGAACTGCACTCGTCCTGTGAGCGCCCTCATGTGGAGCCAGAGTGGAACTGCACTCGTCCTGTGAGCGCCCTCATGTGGAGCCAGAGGGGAACTGCACTCGTCCTGTGAGCGCCCTCATGTGGAGCCAGAGTGGAACTGCACTCGTCCTGTGAGCGCCCTCATGTGGAGCCAGAGTGGAACTGCACTCGTCCTGTGAGCGCCCTCATGTGGAGCCAGAGTGAAACTGCACTCGTCCTGTGAGCGCCCTCATGTGGAGCCAGCAACCAGTTCAGAAGCCGGAAGTTTACTGAGTGGAAGTTCTCCCCTTATTAGACATTCTCTGGTCATATTCAGGCCCTCTGGTGGTGATCGAGAGGAGTTTCAGGATTCATAACACTACTATAATGGATATTATCAATTTGGTGCAATAAATTATATTCCAATAAACAAACGTAGAGCACATTGTGCAAAACAATGTTTGTTTGCATATACAGGAGTTGAACAGACCACAGTTGTTGTAAGTATTAAAAACATATCTGTTAATTGAAATAAACCTGACATAAAATATATTGTAAATATTAGTTGAAAAACTGAAGCTAAACTGAAATTAGAAATGTTGCTTTGACAATTAACTGTAAAAAGTTTAAATTCGAATACTAAAATTAAGTCGACTTTAAAACTAAAACTGAAGATAAAACCTAAATAGCAATATTTAATAAGCGTGGTTCTATGAATATGCAAATGAGCCCCGCCTCCACTCACTCACTCAGAGATCCACTGGTTGACGAGCACACGTTGATCTGATTGGTTACAAGGTCGTTTGTGACGTCAGAAACACCAGCGATTTCACACCGTGTTTTTGAGACTGTCTTTGGTTCACTGCAGTTTTAAGCAGAAAATACTCAGCAATGCTGTCGACTTATGAACTTACACATGTGTGTCTTAAAGCATATTAATAACACCACATAGACACATAAACAACATTTAAAACACGCTGAGAAATGTTCAAGATATCTTCTATTTGTGTTTCACAGAAGAAAGAAACTCAGACAGATTTGAATGATATTCAAATTGTCATTTTTAGGTGGACTGTTCCTTTAAATGTGTCCAGTGTTAGTGTTGTAAATGTGTCCAGTGTTAGTGTTGTAAATGTGTCCAGTGTTGTAAATGTGTCCAGTGTTAGTGTTGTAAATGTGTCCAGTGTTGTAAATCTGTCCAGTGTTGCCCCCTGGTGTGGAATCACCAGAAATGCGCTTAAAATTGAATCTTGAATATCCAGTAAGACTGAAAAGGGTTTCTTCGTGTGTGTTCACAGAGCGCTGCCTTAAAAGAAAGCCTGACTGACCCCAACAAGACCCTCGGCCAGCGTCCTCCTCCACAAGGTTGTTTACAGTACATTCTCGACTGTAATGGAGTTGCTGTCGGACCAAAACAAGTCCAGGCAAAATGATTTCCACTGCCACAGTCCCAGATAAACCACAGTAACACGAGAGCTCAGCCCCTGGTGCTGGTTGAGGTTCAGATAGTGACAGATGCCGTAGTTTGAGCTCGTGCTCTTCAGAATCTGTCGTTCCTCTGTCCTGTTCACTGCTCTGTCGTTGTTCGCTTCTGATGGCTGTGTGTGTGTGTGTGTGTGTGTGTGTCACTGTTAGTCGTGTGGTTTCAGGGGTCAAGAACTATTCTAACTGTGCCTAAAGTCCAGTGCTGTGTGTCCGTGTGCTCAATCTGTACTGTGAAAGATTTATTTCAGTCAGGGTGATTCCTTATCGTCTATCTTTCAGGTGTGTGTGTGTGTGTGTGTGTGTGTTATACATGTGATGCTTTTTATTCAAACGTAGTGTTTGTGGTTTTGCATGAGTGATGTCCTCGTTCACATCTTAAATGTGTGTTTTTAACAAAATAAGATTTGCGATTTCAGTATTTCCAGCATGATTTCTAAAGAGGTGTTTTTTTAAAACATGTGCTTTCTCAAGGTTACCGAGAAAATGTTAGTTCAGCCTGATGAACTGTTAACAGATAATAACCACGAGGAAACAAAGATATTTAAAGGATTTCCGTAAATCTGAATAGCCATTACATTCCAAACTGAGGCCAGTCAATTTTAGGAATCATCAGGAATGTTTCAGAATAATGAGAATGAGCCCGTCGTCCGTGAGCTCTTGACTGTCAGATTATGTTATATATCCTTCTGAGCAATATATAACCTACTGTAGAGGAATAGTCAATCACAAGAAACCTGACGTGTTAATATTTCACCCCAAAATCACACGATTATATAAGAACTTATATTTTGCATAATGAAAATAAAGCTTACTTTAAAACCATTGAGGTGTTTTGCATTGCATTTCTGTGCATTATTTTCACGTTTTATTGTAATTAGAAAAAAATTGACGATTGTAAAACACTTTAGGTTGTAATGCACTAAAGAAATTATTTCATTACAGTAATGAGAATCTAATGACAACGAGAATAATAGGAAATACCAAAAAAACTCAAAAGTGAATTGTCTAGATGCTTGACAGTAAAGAGAATTTGTCATGAAAATAATATCACAATGCAAAATAATTAACGTGGCTTCATTTTCATTTAGTAAAATATAATTTATTTTCTTTCGATGTTGTCGTGAAATGTGACCTGGCCATGTTTTTATGACATTCACCCGAATAAGAAAGCAAATTTGCTTTCTTTGCAGATCTCTTACAATAATCTTTGTTGTGACTGTTTAAAATCTGAGATGCGTCATGAATGCAATGCAGTTTTATAGGATTGCTTTGAGGTATTTTCGAGGAACCACTTTTAAGCCATTCAGTGTTTTTTATGCAAAGACGTTCAATTAAATAAGCCAATATAGTACAACAGATTTGGCCTTGACATTTAATAATGCAATATTTGACCAACAATGAGCTTTTCCAGTTTTAAAAACATAATGCTTGGTGTTCTTGGAGAAGATTGACTATGTATAACAGGGACGTCTGAGGTGTTTTCAGTGTAGTGCCTGTTCTGTATATCGATGTTTTTAACTGTTTTATCAACATGCAAGATGGTATCTATAACACATAAGAGGTATCTGTGTTCAGAGTTGAAAATATGTCCTTATATTGCATGGAAACTGTTAAGATAATTTGCATGCATTACCAAAGAAATATTTTTGTGTGTGAAAAGTATAACTAATGAAATCAATGAATGTACTCATCAAGCATACTGAAAAAAATGTCAGTTGTGAACAATCAGATCTCTATCTCTATATGCTGATGTGGCGTCCCATAGTGTGTGACTTAATATCCACTAACCTGGGTTGATTAGGCTTTGCTGATGTCACTGCCTCTTTAAATCCAGTACTTGGGTTATAACTGTGATTTGTGTCTGATATAGATCTAGTCTTTCCCCCTCATGTCCAAAGTAATAAAGCTCCCATTTTCCAGACTTACTGTTCTGTGTTACTGAACCTCATTTCAAACTGAAATACCCTTTATGAAAGACACAAAACTTTCGAAAGGGTCGAAGCCCAGTTTATTTTCATTCATAGTGAAATATCGGGAAGCATTTTCTTTAAACAAACAAGAGACACCTCACTCACAACTAGATCATTATCATTATCTCTCATACACGAGAACAATAATCTCCCACATTCCCCCTGTTCCTGCATTTATCCCGGTTATCCTTTATGTTTGGTACGTATCAAGATATATCTGGAACAATACAAGGAAAAAAACCATCCCAATCAAGGCCAGGGGTGAAAACTAAACAAAATGCTGTCTTTGTTTTAAAGACGGCGCATGCCACCTCTGGGTCTTGGTTCTTTTGTATGCATGATCTGTTGTTGTGAACCTGCAGTTATTCCTCTTCACATCCTCACCTATAATACAAACTAACCGTCCAGGGTGTGTTTCCCGAAAGCAGCGTGAGCCAACTATAGTCTCGAGTTCTGTCGTTATCAGCAGTTCAACGAGTCGTGTTTCCCGAAACCATCGTGCTAACAAACGTTCACAAACAGCATCGCAGAGTCGTGTGCGTGTGTGTGTGTGTGTGTGTGCGTGTGTGTGTGTGTGAGCGACAGATCTCCTGCGGTTAGAAACAGAGTTTCATGTTTTCATGACATGTGGACTCAATAAATCCTGATCTTGAGCAAAATAAGCAACCTCACATTCAGTGCAATCTATATCTTTTATTTAGAACACAAACAAATGTCATTTACGTCTTTTAGTTTGTCAAGAGATTTAAAGCGTTGTGTTTGAAGAGTGCGCATGTGTGAACGAGCTCGGGTGTGTAAGAACGAGTCTATGATTGAATCTGGAAATAAAGTAAATTAACTGAGAAAAATTTGAAATATTCCTCAGATGCCATGTTTGTGATTTATAGTAAAACATCACGAGTTCACACTTACATACAATTAAAGGGAATGAAGTATAATGCGTATTTGGCGTGCTGTCCGGGGGGGGGCTCCGAGCTCGGAATTCGGCCCGAACCCAGAGTACTCCCCCTGTATGTAAGGTGGTTTAGGACTAGAAGAGTGGAGAAGGGGTGGTGGAGGGACGCTGCTAAACTGTCGGAGAAATGAGGTGAGACTGCTGAGTGTATATATATATATATATATATATATATATATATATATATATATATATATATACACGTTTTAATCATGATTGCTGAGTGCTCTCCACTCGTTAATTATCTGAACGTGCTTCTCCCGAACTTTGTTAATAAAACAGCATATCTCGCATTATTCGATCTCAAACAGATTCATTAAAAGTAGTTATTACTCCAACAACTGCGTGACGTCATTAACCAGCGTGGCTGAACGACCAATTTGCGACAATATGGTTTCGAGAAACAGCCGAGACTCGCTAGTTGATTTCTTCAACAATGCATCGTACTATAGTAGTTAAGCAGCGAGTTACGGCGTTATACGGGAAACACACCCCTGTCTGTTACATTCTGCTTGTTTGGACTAAAAGCAATTTCCTTTTGCTTTGTGGACATGACTATCGTTATTCCTTACCTTGAGAAATATCCTTTGTATGGTTACTTTGGCCAGTCGTGGGGGCGCCTTAATTCTTTATCATAAATCATGCAATGTTTCTGGTGCTGGATTTAAAACCAAGCTTCAGTGTTTACAAAAATGTATAATATGATGACTCTGTTTTGTACTGAACCTAGGGGGGGCAGTGAAACCCCAAGAACCACAGCCTAAGAGTCAAGAGCCTACACCTGAGCCAGTCCCTGCCCAGGAACCAGTGCCCAAACCAGGCCCTACCCCAACTCTACCACCCACCACCCAGCAGCCCAAACCCCAGGCTCAAGCAGCACCAGAACCCACTCCAGGGAAGTTGACCGAACTGCCCCCAAAACCACTACCCCCCCAAACCCCTTCCCCCAAAACCAGTGCCCCCCATTCGGAGGAACTCCAAGCCTCAGATCCAGCCGAAGCCCCAAACCCCCCCTCCCACCAAGGCCATCCCAAAACCAGCAGATCCGAGTCCTGCTCAGACCCAGCCAGATCTAGAGCAATCCCCAGCCAAAGTTCCCATTAAACCCCCTTCACCAGCTAAACCCCAGCTCCAGCCTAAACCAGTGCTCAGAGAGCAAGTCAGACCTCCATCTGAAGCACCATCAGCCCCAGTTAGAGCGACTCCTTCCCAGTCTCCTGCTCCGGTTCCCACTCCGGCCCCGGAACCGCCCACCCAATCCCAGCCTTCTGTGGAGGATCAGCCTGAACCCCAGCAGAAGTCAACCCATCCTCTCTTGAAGTAAGAGTCTTTTATTGCTTCAGTGCTTGGAGTTCATTTGCTGCAAAGTGTCTCCATATGGGAGACAAAATAATCCCCTTATTAAGACAATTTTACTAACTACAAGTAACTTTTGGAACTACCAGTCATTGAAGTATTAGTAGGCTGTTTGCTTAATATACGCTAACGCTATATTTTTTGCTCCCTAACAGACATTCTAATGATTGGAAGCTTGTTTCTGCCACAGAATAAAACAATTAAATAGGTAATTGCAACTCGAATCTCGCTACTTTTTATCGCACAATCTTTTTTTCCTCACAATTGTGAGTTTACATATTGCATTTCTGACTTTCTATCTCAGAATTGCGTGATATAAAGTCAGAATTGCGATAAAGTTAGTATTTTCTTCCTTAGAATTGGACTTTATAAATCGTAATTGCAAGTTTACATCTCACAATTCTGAGAAATAAACTAAAATGTGAACTCGCAATTGTGAGATGAAAAAGTAGCAATTATCTTTTAAAATGTTTATTCTGTGGCGGAAACAAGCTTCCATACTAATGACTATAAGTAACTTTAGTACATTATACTCACCCTAAAACAACGCTCCACTAATCCTCTATTGAGAGTTAGTTGGCATGTAGTCGTATCCACATCTTTCGACTTTCATTGACCAAGGACCGCCTAGAGGCCTGACTGACATGCAAAGCAACCAATCAAAGTTCGTTTTTGTCGGCATCATGTTTATTAACATTCCTGTCCATACAATAACAGAATGGCTTGTAAAACTCTTGGAGGTATTTTAAAAAGTCTATGGCGCAAACTTTAGATACTTTCGAAAATCCAGCTTTAAGTTGATTCTGACATTAAAAACATGATGGCTTTCTTTTTCCATGAGGGGGT
The DNA here is from genome assembly GCA_030578275.1 of Meda fulgida. Classification (NCBI taxonomy): domain Eukaryota; kingdom Metazoa; phylum Chordata; class Actinopteri; order Cypriniformes; family Leuciscidae; genus Meda; species Meda fulgida. The sequence goes on from JAROOJ010000030.1 coordinate 1,287,479, forward strand.
TTGGCATCTCGCCGGGTTTGTTTCCAGGCTAAACATGAAAAAAACTCTATACACATGTACAGGAAATCCTGTATAATTCAAACAATCAGATGATGAGCTCAAAACTCCTGAAGTGTTTTCCATTTTGTGTGCCTTGTGCATCAGACGGTCAGCCAGCAGTGCATGGGCGGGACGTCTGAGGCTGAGACTAGTTGACATGTGGTTGCAAAGTTACTTATAGTCAGTAGAATGTCTAAAGTGGACTATCGAAATAAATAAATAATGCAATTCCTTACACTAGCGGCAGGCAGTCATTCTCACATCCCCTTTTTGAATGCTGTTCAAAAAGTGCGTCCTAAGCTGGCGATGGTAAGATATTGACTTTAGCCCTATTCAGACGGTAATTATTTCTCATGTGGACGTCTGTAAAAAATGAATTAGCACGGCACCTCAGTGATAAAACTCGTGCATTCGGAAAGTTTTATAATCCCACGTACCCGGGAACTCGCTGTTCACGTGGTCATTCGCATGATCGTCTGCTGTAAACAAGATGTCATATGCTTGGAATAATATGAATAAATTCGTATTTAATTTAATAATAGGAAAATAATGTTCCATTTATTATTTAATTCTCATTTTCAAAAATAGGAAGCTAGACGTCCGTTTGCTATATTCGAAATGGTTCTTATATTCTTGCATTGCATAATTGCCTACATATTTTAAAATTGTATCATGTATCGCTGTCACAATAACGGCCCATTTCAAATGTTTACGCGTTTTTTCCTTTTTGTTCGCTGAGGTGGAACGCTGATGAAATCACACAAAAAGGATTTAAACAGTGAATTTTGAAGTGATATCTTCTTGTAAACTCAGAGATGTGGATTCAGACCTTGTGTTTGTCAAAAACAGTAGGTGATTCGGCCGGGGATTTTTATGTCAAAAACACTGACATTCTGGATTCAGACGCAATAAAATTACTGACTAACTCCTGTAAATGTTGAAAATACCTTATGAGAAACAATTACAATCCGAATAGGGCTTTAAGCCAATATGCCAAAGTTGAAGAAACAATGCAAATCAATTCTCTTGCATAGACATTATATTTTCAAACTCAGCTCCTGGAGGGCCACAATCCTACAGAGTTTAGTTCCAAACCTGCTCCGACAAACATACCTGTAGTTTTCAAATAGTCCTGAAGGACTTGATTAGCCAGATCAGGTGTGTTTAATAAGAGTTGAAGCTAATCTCTGCAGGACTGTGGCCCTTCAGGAACCGAGTTTGGCACCCCTGTGCTAATCCTAACATGATATAGGGCCCTGTCCTACACCCGGTGCAATGCAGCGCCAGGCGCGGCACAAGTGTGTTCTGCTAGTTTCAGCCCGACAGTTTTCATTTTCACGTCCTGCACCACGTTGTTTAAATAGTATATGCATTTGCGCCCATCTGTGGCCCATGGGTTGCTGGTCTGAGACGAGGTGTGTGTTCAGGTGCATTGTTGAAGCGTTGCTATTTTGAGGAACTGAAATAGACTGAGCCATTGACCAACAAAACCTAGTCTAAAGTCAATGGCGCAGTATTTTTTTTGTTATGTAAAGGGCACATTAGTAATTTGAGCCTATATGCGGGTCCACAAACGCATGTACACTTTGTCCCGTAGATGTTATGCTTACGCTTTAACCTCACACACACATACACACAGCTTTAACCTCGTGCACAAGTGGATCCGTTTCCTTGCTAAAATTCCTCGATGTAAATGGCTTTTTAAGGGAATGGGAGATGAGACTCTGATTGCACGTTACGCCTAAAACACCCATTACTCATTAAGAAAATAGAGACAAAACACACCCATCATTCATGAAGAGAATAGAGACGACCCTTTTAGACCAGCGCCGGTAGCGCCAACCATTTGTCCCGTTGTTAAACTAGCAAAAGTGGATTCGGGCTCGCCCTAAGTGCACTTGCGCCGTGTGCTTTAAACCATGCGCTTAGACTGTTAAAATAGGGCCCATAATATGCGAGTTGGGATACTCGGGATACTAAGTTCCTGCAGGATTCAGCTCTGTTCCACCGCTCGAATCCTGCGATTGGTCCAGTTCAGAGTTGCAATCTCTGCAGGAAGCTAAATCTGCGTCACATGACTAAACTTAAGTCATTGGTTTTAAATACCTCCGTTTTCCCAGTCCACACTACAACACGAAACACCGTTTTCAAATGTATCCACTTTAAAGAGTGTTTTCAAAAAGGTTAGTTTTCATTAATAAAAACGCTGTCTCAGTGTGTGCAGAAAACAAAATGGAGAGAAAAAGATGCGTTTCAAAACGAAACTGTATTAGTGTGGACGAGGCCCAAATGAAGGCGTAATCCTAAAGTTAGATGATCTAATTTTGCTTCTGCTTTGTCCGCTGTTTTGCAGCAAATCCCAGTCTTTGACCAATGCCTTCAACGCCTTTGGCGACACCTTCCGTTCCAGCAACGAGGACGAAACTAAGGCGGAGACCATCCGAAACTTGCGAAAGTCTTTTGCCAGCCTGTTCTCTGACTAACAACACAATGGTTGACAAAATGGTGGCCAGGGACTTGATGACAGAAATGCACCCCGGCCTGAGGTTAACTCCATGTAGCGGTGTACATTTAACCCCTCCTCCCAACTCTGCTGTAATTACCCGAGTGTTACTAACGAAGATTAGCGTGAGGTTCAGTGTTGGCGTCCACATTCCGGAGTCGAAACACTGGGATTTATATGAGGAGGGATCAGTTACAGGAGGCCGGAGAAGCTGAAGTCGTCTATAACCCTCGATGTTGTAGCTGTATCGTGAAAGTGTGTTTTCTTTAACCAGAGACAAATATTTGTGACTAGTTTCCCTTGTTTATCCCCTGTAGTGTGTGTGTGTGTGTGTGTGTGTGTGTGTGTGTGTATGAGAAATTAGCCAGTAAGACATTATTAGTTCAACCGGTAACACTTTACAATAAGATTCATTAGTTAACATTAGTATTAACTAACATGAACTAACAATGAGCAATACATTTGTTTCAGTATTTATTCATCTTTAATGTAAGTTAATAAAAATACAGCTGTTCATTGTTTGTTTATGTTATGTTATCAAGATTTTAATAAAGTATTAGTAAATGGTGAACTTAACATTAATAAAGATGAATGAATGCTGTATAAGTGCAGTTCATGCTAACTAATGTAGTTAACTAATGAACATTATTGTCACCGTTCAACAATACCTCGGGATCATTATAAAGCACTTTCCTATTCAAGTTTCCTACAATAATCAGTGCTTGAACTGCTCGGTTTCAACGCAGTGGTGGGATTTCAGTGGAATATTCTAGCGACATCCAACACTTATCAACCTGTCAAGATATTTATGAGTGCCATGTTTATAGTATCTCTGCATATTGTATCGTACTGTACGTTTAACATCTCAGGAGTTTAAGTTGAATATATGTTTATTCCGGCGTCACACTGTTCATGTTGTGTTTTCTTTGTGCGCAGTGATAACGCTTTGCATGATCCGGTGATGATTGTTTTCTCTGTAAAGTGTCAATAAACATGTGGCGCATCATTCCACTGACATACCGTTTGCATTCTGTCCATCATATGTGCATCGAGTGGCCACTCGTACTGTTGTGCATGCGTTTGCAACTTTTTGGCAGTTTATGTTTGTTTCTTCATATTTTTAGGACCCAACCACACTGTAAAAAGTGATCAGTTGACTTAACTTAAAAGAAATTGTAAACCTGTTGCTTTAAAATTGTTAAGTAAATAAACTGCATGCTTAATCGAAAAAATTAAGTACTGTTGAATTGACAAGTTCATAATTGTCAAGTTCACATAACTTAATTTAATCCACTGAACATGAACAAACAATGAACTGTATTTTTATTAACTAACATTAATAAAGATTAATAAATACTGTATGTATTACTCAATGTTAGTTCATGTTAATACATTATTGTTAACTAATGAACCTTATTGTAAAGTGTTGCCACTTAATAATTTTAAGGCAGCAGGTTTACAAAAAAATGTTTAAGTGAAATGAAAACACTTGTAAGTGCAAAGACCAATTCTCTGGCCATTTAGTTTTCAAAAAAAGAAAGAAATTTATCTCTTTTTTTCTGAGAGAAGGTAAGCCTATTTATGAATATTAGAGAATAATTTAATTGAATAATTTTGGTGAATGCAATGCATATTTTTTTCAATTAGTGCAATTCAACAAGCAAAAAATATTTGCCATTTCTTCCCTTTCATAGTTATGAATCTTAGAGAATATAAGTTTCCAGAAGGTGGCAGTAGGGGACAAATATTTTTGCTAACTGTTAATAATATTCAGCTTATGTTATCATATTCCATCCAGCAAACTAAACTAATCATTTCAAGTCATTCCCACTAATTTGACACGAGACTGGAGAGCTTCACAATTCCGATAATGATGTAAATCAAGAGAGAAAAACGCATGCAAAACTATATCTCGATGATATTTTCAAACGGAATGTCTGTAAGGTTGGTATCAGTATGTAATTATAATTTTGCTGATTACACTTTTTTATGTACACAACCCATACTCACTCTGGTTTGGTCCAGTCGTATGACTGATGGTGCTAGACTCAAACCTGTCAGTTTCCACGTTTATTACTCATTATAAACTTGGGATCATGTGAAACAATGATGCAATATACTGTGACATCAATTGATTGCTGTGTCATGGCGATTACAGTAGATTGCACGAGGCAGAGAGTGATTAACAGGGAAAGTGAGACACTGACCACTCTCATGAATGAAGAGAGTTGCACAATATGATTTGAGTTAACTGTTTGCAAGCTTACAAGCAGTCACATCAAATTAAACTTTCTGTGGAGACATTCATAAGGTGTTGTTATTATGTTACATCAATAAAATTGAAAACGAAATTTGTCTAAATTCCGAAATTACCAGTTTTAGTGCTTGAAGATTTTTTCCAGGTTACACTGGGTGCCGAGCTGACAACATGTGGAGTTATCGGCAGTGTAGTACAGTTATGGGAAATAATAATTCTGCGC
>JAROOJ010000030.1:1295000-1312500 GCA_030578275.1 Meda fulgida
TGTTGTTAGTGTCGTCATTACGTGTGTGTATTATTGTGATGTGTTTGTCTCATGTATGTTGTTAGTGTGTGTGTGTGTGTGTGTCTGTGTGTGTGTGTGTGTGTACAGTCCAAAAGTCTGGCACTACTGAAAATGCTTCTGTTTTCTATTTTAATATGAATTTTTCATTACAAACTGTATTAATAGTATAAGAATTTCAAAGAACAGTTGGACTGAAAAATGAACACAAATTTAAAATAGTAATCGGCGTAAATCTCTTTGATGATCATGTTCTTAAAAAAGCATCTTGTAATTCAGGGGAAGCAAAAAGTACCGTAACCGTCTGTTACAAATGATCACCTATCTAAAAGATGACTTCATTTAGCATTTGTTTGTTTGTTAGTTTTACACGTTACAGTCCTATTTCCCGCGTGGTTTGAGACGTGATGGTGTTTGAAGCTCGTACAGTAGTCAGACACAGATGAGACTGTTATATAACACAATGTTGGACTTTACTCTGTTGTCATTCATGTAAAGTGTGGAAATGGCGGCAGAAACACTGTTTACTCTGATTTACTGCTAAAACTGCTCCTCACTTTGTGCTGCACTTTGCTCATTTAGTTTGGGTGCACTGAAAACTACTGCAACTACTGCAGTGTGTGTGTGTGTGTGTGCGTGTGTGTGTGCGTGAGCGTGTGTGTGTTTGTGTGTGTGTGCATTGACAGGAGTGGCTGTTAGGTTTCAGCGTAAAGATGATGGATTGTGTCTCTTTTGAAACAGCTCAGATATGCTTTAGTGTGTTATCTTACACGTGTTCCTACACAGATTGCAGGATTAGACAGAAGCATTTTCTTCATTAGTGGCCATTAGCCACACCTTTACACACACACACACACACACACACACACACACACACACACACACACACACACGACTCCTTCGCTTTACAGTTCAATGTGTTGGAACTGTCGCTCCAAGAACCAGTTATGGCACCATTGCATACTTGAAGGCAGATGCTTCTGTTGGTTGCATGTATATATACACACTGTGTGTGTGTGTGCGTGTGCGTGTGCGTGTGTGTGTGTGTGTGTGTGTGCGTGTGCGTGTGCGTGTGCGTGTGTGTGTGTGTGCGTGTGTGTGTGTGTGCTTTACCTTCAGTGTTGATTTGCATTGAGAAGTGTCTTGTATTGCTGTTTACGTTGAAATCTAAATCGGAGGTTTTTAGAGTAAAACTGAGGCTTATATTTATATATAATGCATTATAAAATTATTAATTGCAGTATGCCTTATAATGACTTGAATGGTCTTGTATGAATAATTGTAACCACAGTAAAAAATACATTATTTCTTATCTATTAATTGAACACACCTTAATTCATTGCAACACATGGCAAACAAGACATTCCAGATGTCATCTGCACATATAATGCATTTGAACTTTAGTTACAATTATTTATGAATGATATATTGCATTGCAACATGCATTAAAAATACCTTTATAATGCATTATACATAATTGACCCACTAGTTGAGGGTAATACTGGTTAACCTAGGAATTTATTTTCAGTTAGTCATGTGTGGCCATGAACATGCTTGTTCTGACGCTTTGGTGTGTTGTGGATGACGAAGTGTCATGGTTCCCGCAGCCGCACAGACCCAAAATAGTATTTTTTATTTCAATTTCTCATCGATACTCTGACGGATTTAAATGTACATTTCCTGCATGTGGCGGACAGGCAAACACACAAAAATAAAAACATTTAAAATAACATCAAAATCTAAAATATAATAGAAATTTTTTGCAATACTGTTTATAATATTCATATTTTTAAAAAACAAATGGTTAAAAATAATTGTTAAATATAGTTTAAAAAATAATTTGGTCCCATGTTTATTTTTGTTGTAATATGTAAGAAGTATTAATATTAAAATATTTGCAGTTTTTCCAGATTTTTTTTCATAGTGTGATTTTTCGTGAATTGTATTGAATGATAAAAATCACAGCCAGATTTTGAGCATAACACAAGGTAAAGTGTTTCCTGCTTTGTTTATCTTGTAAGCCTCATTTGTTTAATCACAACTTTCAAATAATCATATGGTTTGCCATCTAGTTGTGCAAATAATGTATGAAAATGACATTAGAATTCAGAACTTTGTCAAATTAAATCTTTGTCGGTAAAAGCTTTAATGTTTTTCCCACTCTAAAAAATGCTGGGTTGTTTAAACCCAATTGATCAAATATGGACAAACTGAAACGCTGGATTAAAAATGCGATTTAAAAATGTAACCCAACGGCTGGGTTTGTCCATATTTGACCCACGATTGGGTTTAAAGAACCCAGTGTTATCCTAAAGCAAGCGAGATATATTGTCATAGATGGCGAGCAGAAGCACAGTGCTGTTTAATCAGATGAATTGGAATGATTTGAAATGAATGCACACTTTGCACCTGGCAGTGGATTTTGGTTTTGTGGCTTTGTGAGCTCTTCACACTGTGTGTCATGAATGTGAGTTTACTGTCTTATCTTCGGCTCGCTTAATTACATCTGTGATGCAATGTGACAATGTCCATAAACGAGTGCGATATGAAACGCAGAGCTCAGGCTGAAGTCCAGAAGATTTTCTAAGATACGTTGCTATCAGAGACTATCATTCGCTCTGTCAGTAAGCCCGTAAACATTGAGGGGAAACCAGCTTCCCAGTAGATGATGTGACCCAGACTAAAGCTGTCCCCCGTCCACCTCGAGGAACAGGGAGACCCTTCCCTCCGTTCCACGGGATCCGCGGGCGCAGCGAACGAGGAGGCCTTGACAGAAAACATGTTCCTTCCTGATCCGGTTAGGAAGCTCCGCAGAACCCTCAGGAGAGCCATACAACATTAACTCATTCCTATTAAAAGTAATTGGGAGAAAGTTCGTGTCCTTAGATGTTGTGCAAGTCGAAATCCTCCAGAAGCTTCACAACCCAGCCTGGGTTTTGCTCAAGTCCCCTGTGAATGCTCGGCTTTGACATCAGAACAGATTGTTTGTCCTTTACTCTGATGGGTTTTAGGGGGTTTAGAAACCGTTTCGAGATGAATCATAGTTTCATGTTATGCACTGCAAATAATGATGCTCTTCCTCAGTGCTTCTGTCTCATTTTCCAGCACAAATATCTAAATCATTGAAGATATTAAGTCTTGTTTGTGGAAAAACTAAATTATGAAAATGAAGTGAGTTTGTGCTTAAAACGATATATCTGCCAATCAACTTTTTCTGACAGATTTTAACCATAAACTTCATTTTGATACATTTTTCAGACTTAATATCTTCAGTGGTTTTGCTTCTTCTCCAGTATATGTATCTCGATTTGAGAATGCTTCGATATTTGTGCTGGAAAACAAGCAAAAATCGTACGGAAGAAAGTCACATTTATGGTCATAAAGGACTGTAAAACTCAATGCATTGCTGTAGTCAGCGCACGGATGCGTGATCTGAGGACCCGTGAGCTTGGAGCGCACCGAAGGCCTCTGTCGGTGTCGCCGCTGTTCTGCGAAGAGAAGAGGAACCAGAAGAGCTGTGAGTGAGAATGAAGCAACAGGAAATCATCAGGCTATCCGTCTCGTAGCAGGACCACATGATCTGCGCGTCTGCACTTCTGCTGAGCTGCACTACACCGTCTTGACTTCCTCCTCACTGTGATGGAGCCACACAAATAGCCAGTCTTGCCCATTGGCTGGAGTCAAGAGTTCAGCGAGCCGCCTCGAGCTCTGGGTGAGCCGTGGGTTTGCTCGGGGCTGTGGATGCCCTCAGCACGTCTTGGGTCATGTGTGGAGTTTGTGTTCCTCTTATAACTGTGAATTGGTCATATAGTCTGGACTGAGATTTGGTGATTGAGTTACAGATCAGCTTTTCTTCACGCCGTCGTTCCTGAAAATAAAAAGAAACAGAATTTCGAATGCTCATTAATCGCTTTAAAGGGATTGGTCACGCAAAAATGAAATCATTTCTAAATTTTAAGAATATTCCTATTAGGGTTTGAAAGCATTATTTCGTTTTTTTTTTTTTTTTATGTATTTTTTCTTGTGAACATTCCATTGTATCATTATTCAAACATTATGGCAATGATACTTTTGAATGTTCTCTGAAAGTTCTAAAACAAGATACATTTACAAAAAAAGCGTTGCATTCTATATGAACATTCTATTATCGTTACTGGAAGAACATTTGATCAGAAAAGCTTGCCGGAACGTTCCCATGTTTCTCCAAACCTGTACAACTTTTCCAAAATACAATAAAAAGATGCTTTGAAGAATGTAATCAAACCATTTTGGTTACTATTGACTTCCATTATATGAACAAAAAAAAACACATCTTTTATGCTCCTTTATGTTCATAATGTCAAGTAAATGATTACAAAACTGTCATTTGTGGTGCTTTCAGGAATATTTCAGTTAAAGGTTTATCGGTCTACGTTTACAGATTGTATGATGATATTAATGGCAACGCTTTACAAAAAGGTTCATTAGTTAACATTAGTTATTGTATTAACTAACATGAACTAACCATGAGCAATACATTTGTTACTGTATTTGTTAATACTTAATAATTTGTTCAATGTTTCTTCATGTTAGTTTACAGTGCATTACATAATATTCAAAAGATTTGAATAAAGTATTAGTAAATGTTAACATTACCAAAGATGAATGAATGCTGTATAAGTGCAGTTCATTATTAGTTCATGCCAACTAATGAGCATTATTGTGAAGCGTCACCGCATTACAGACACAGGCCTGTAGTTACTGCTGTGGTTTCTGCATCGCTGAGCAGAATTCCCCCGCTGAGCTCACTTTTCAACACGTCTGTGAAATAAATCAGGGTTCACTCGTGCCATGCTGAGGGATTTATGCCAGCCTACCTAAAGTGTGGTCAGAAATGTGTGTAACGCATCACAGTGGCACATGTGTGCCTCGCAAAAGCAGTAGTAGTCGAGTAGGCGTCCAGACTGTCTGAGACTCATAGTGAGAGGTCAGGGGTCATGATGTGTTTCTGGATCTTCTGAGCTTTGAGGTCGAGCTGCTTCTCTGCTCACCACACACTCCTACACACTCCCACACACTCCTACACACTCCTTCTGAGGAAAGTTTTGAGCAGATTCACTCCAGACAACCTATATATATATAGACAGTCAAACCAAAAGACATTCAGACACCAGATATAATTTATATATTGTTTTACTAGTGTGTGAGGACACTATAGTTCATTTATGTAAGTGAGGAGAGCAAAATAAAGTAAAATGTGACATATTATACCCATCATTCTTCAGACAGTGTCTACCAGTAAAACTTTAGGACCAGAAATGATTCTCCACTTTGAGCTGATCATGTTTTCTTCAGTGTTTTTCTGTAATTAATGCTCTTTTCACACAGACTGAACAACATGAAGCATTGCTTGGTCACTGGTGGAGCTAAACTGGTATTATCTAATTGTGTAGTTAAATTTACCAGCTGACAGATATTCATCATAATTCATGTGTGAGAGTCTAACAGAAGGACGGACAACACCAGTGAAATATCAACTAATAACTCTGAGTTCTGCTCATATTTAATACCATTATCTAAACTGAGAGAATGTGAGAAATGTGTAACCGTGTGGTAGTTTGAACAATCTTTATGCAGCTCATTTCACACAGTCGTGGTTTCATTCACGCTCAGCACTGCGTGTGACGGTGGAGGAATATCAGGGCTCTTCTATGGCGTTTTTGACAGAAACTGTGAAACCTTTTGAGTTTCACAGAAATAAACAAGAGAGTAAGTCATGAAAGGAGTTTCATTTTTGCTCACACAAGACCGAAACACGTTTGTACCAAAAGGCATTCGGTTCCATATAATCATGTTGATCATAGAGAAATACTGTCCGCATCACAAGAGCTGTGAGAATAAGAGAGACACCCTTTTATCAGATGTTGAGAGTTATCGTTGGCTGAATCTCCATTGGGAAAGGTTGGAGGAAGCCGAAGTCAGTCTGATCAGAAGCCTGGAGGATGAATGCGGTCGAGCAGGTTCTTCTTGTAATCTCCGTTTTTAACGCCGATTGCCTTTCTTCAGTGTAATGTCAGGCACTTGAAAAAGCACACGCGAGTCGGAAGATTTGAGAAAACGTGCAAGTGAGCTTTCATAATTTCCTGCCCTCGTAGAAGAGAGGGTTTTACGGTATGTTAAACCCTACAGGAGTCCTTCAGCTTCACACTCTTCCCGTCGTTGTTGATTTTAATTCATTTTGGTTTTGAGTTTCAGTTCGATTTGATGAATTAAGCAGTTTGTTTATCTCTAGAAAAAATAACTAAAAAAGAATGCATTTTCTGTAAAAACCCTAGAGTTTTACATTGAACCTTTGATTGGTTTAAGTAACTACTTTAGGCACTCTTTCTAGCTCGAGGCGTTCTGTAGTGTAACATGTGAAAATGTTGTGGCCTCATTCTTTCCTGGCTTGGCGTTTATTTGATGTTCTTAGGAAATATCAGTGAAAAACATCACAGTCCTGTTGCAATCGTGTCCCTGCAGAAAGATTTCACATAACAGGAGGCTTTGTTTGACGTTCTAACATCTGAATATAACACTAACTTTGGCTACACTTTATTTCATAGTGTAATTATGCATTTATGTGCTGAGTAATATTAATTAACTACATGCACCTAATATAGGATCAGGGTTTGGTTTAGTGTTTGTTGCATGTAATTATGCATCATTTACTGTTATTACTGTAGTGGACATGTAACAAGGACACTGTAAAATAAAGTAAATTAAACCGTTTAGTTACCAAAACACAATGTCGGTATAATGCACAGTAAAAAACTTTGGGTTACACATATTGGGTCACTATGTTGGGTCATTAAAATCGTTGGGTAATTTATAGTAATAACCCGGCTGTTTTGAATTTATGTACACAATTATGTAGGCTATATTTACATTGAAATCTATAGACTTCCCAATATTTAGTTTGTAATTTAAATATATATTTGTTGAGACATATTTATTGTTTTATACAAATAAACAATCTGTATTTGAAAACGAAGTGTATTTCATTTAAAATAATGGAATAAATAAAAATAAATAGTTAACTTCACTGTTGTTTTACTTTTAACCCAATGCATTTAGTTAAAAGGCAGTTGAGTTAACCAGTTAAGTTAAAAAATATATATATATATTATTTTTTTAGGTGCTATTCCAGTCCATAGTTGGGTTACTCGCTGGGTTATTTTTAACCCAACATTATTAAGTGAGTGTTAATGAAGCATGTCGTTCTGTAGACAGAGAAAAAAACGGTAACGTCTAAATGAACTGGTCTGAAGTATTATTCACCGTCACTGAATCAGCCAAAATACATCAATTTAAACCAACAAAAGCAGAGTACAGATTTGTTTGCAGTTTTTAAACTCAACGTTTTGTCTGACATTCACTGCAAGACCAGACTTGGCTGAAGGACGCAGCGCTGAAAATGTTGGTTCACGTGGTGTGTGTTGTCTTTTGTTAAGATACAAGGCATTAACTTGACAATTTGTCATGTATTGTTATGTTCAACTCGCACGTCATATCGGTGCAAACATTTCGGGCCAATGAAACGCAAAAGTGTGTCTCAGAGTCACGTAATGAAGATCTGCAAGTGCTGGCTGGTGATAAACTGCACATATATTCACAATCGCAGATAGAAAAACACTGTGGTGGAAAAAAACAATACAGGTTTGACCTTATATTTCGATGGGCTTGTGGTTTCAACCAAAATATCTCTAGGTTTTCAACCACTTGAGTCAGAGGAGAAGTGTTGGACAGTTTGTCTCACTAAACTCAATTTCTGACAATTGCCAACTAGAGCAAATGATGTTTACCACATTTCAAATGGGCATGTTATGAACGGAAACTTTACTAAGAATAGACAGTTCTTCAGCTCTCTATATGAAGAAAAGCTGCTCTCCCTCCTGACAAAACACAATTGGTCGTGGGGTGATTGTCGGGTCGATCGCATTCCGATCGGAAAGTGTTGGTATTTTTGGGAAGCCATTGGGAATCTTTCCAAGAGTTGAGCTGACGCTGGAGTCCGTGTCTTCGCTGTCATGTTTAGCATGGACTAAAAGCTGCTGTTTCAGTCTGGTGATGAAAGATTTCTGGGTGTGAAAACTTTACATTTAAACCCCTTTGTGTCATCCGGACAAGACCAGAACTGCTTAATCTGTGTAAATTGTAGGTTATATCCATGAAAAGCCATTTTTTTGCTACAGATACTGATGCTTTTGTGGAGAATTTTAGACGTGTGGTTTTACACAACCATCGACCTTGATTATATAAAAAAGCGCCACTGGTCAATAGAGGAATGAACTGATGGGTTAACCGTGTTAGACTTCGGTTTGTTATCAACTTCAATCTTTTCTCTGTGGCAGTCTATCTCTGAGTTTGTATTGAGGTCTATATTCAGCACATCTGAAACCTGAAGAGCCTGTGTCTTAAAAATGAACAGGTAAAACCCACTCTGACATTTCAAAGGGTTTCATAACGCATACGTGTTTATACACTAAACCATCCATTTTACTAGCAGGTGACTCTACAAACATTGTAATACAACGCCTACAAGGGAATGGCCGGCTATTGAGAACAGTTTTACAGCTAAACCTGTGCTTGAATTATATACAGGAAAGCTGTCATGCATGAACGTCATTTTCAGGGTAAAAAAAAAGTATATAGACAGAACCACAAAAGCGATAATAGAGTGAAAGATGATTTACATGTCAGAGTATGACTTGTAAACACATGTAATACATGTATTTATAGAAATATATATTACAAAGGAACATATTTTGAAGAAAGTTTGTTGGGGGGGGGGGGATACTATGAAAGTCAATGGTGCCCAAGAACTGTTCAGTGTCCCACATTCTTCAAAGTATCTTCTTTTGTGTTCAGCAGAAAAAATAAATGTATACAGGTTTGAAACAACTTGAGGGTGAGTAAATAATGACAGAATTTAAATTTTTTCTGTGAAATATCCCTTTAAGTTTCCGTAAAAAGGCCATTTTACAGTCGTGATGTAGTTTCAGGCTCTACTAGAGCAGGTTTTCCTGCTGTAATGTTGATTATTTCCTCATATTCTCCATTGTTGCGGCTCCTCTCTTCCCAGTCTGTCAGTAACGCTCTGTTTACTTCCTGTCTCTATGAAGCCCCTCCTCCTGAAAAGCACACTGTGCTCTGATTGGTCGGCTGGAGCAGTATGTTGTGATTGGTCGAGCGCTTTGAGTGTGTTTGGGAAATGTCCCGCCCCTTCCCATAACCGCCAGTTTAACACACTACTAACTAACTCACCCAGGCCCCGCCCCTTTATGGCGATTCAGGAGTTCAGAAACACTGATATAGAGAAGAATGTCTGCATTATTTGCAGAAGAGAAAATAATGAAAACAATAACAAACAACTGTGGCGTTCCGCTCATGACGCTCAAACACACGAGTGTTTTGAAAGCATATACACTTTTCTGGGAAATACTGTAGGTATATCAGCATTTTTTTTAAGATTGAATAACTGACACACTTCACCTTTAACTATGACTGCTGAACACGGGCAAATAGTGTAAAGCTAATCAAGTCAAGTCACTTTCATTTATAAAGCGCTTTTTACAGTACAGATTGATTCAAAGCAGCTTTACTGAGATAACAGGACAATAATGCAGCAGAGTTTGTTCACAGCGTCACAGTCCAGCTGAAGTAAGCTCAGTGATGGCTAATAACACTAGTGATGATAGGTATCAGTGGCATGTTTTCTACTGTAGCTTCTTTTACACACACATTTACACTAGCTGGTCTTATCTGGTGGCGTGTTCACACTTTGAGTGTCGCCAGAGCCCGTCTTCGGTTGGCCTGATATCTTCATCTCTGAGGTGTTGATTCTTCAGACGTTTCAGCGTTTCATGCTCTCGCAGCCTTTGGCCTGAATCGATGTCTTGATCTCTTTGAATGAATGTTTCCTCTGAAGACACTCGAGGGTTTCGCATGCGCTGATATCCTGTGTTTATAACGGACTATACACAATAATTAACCATTTAATATATGATATAAATGTGGAGATTTTATTCATTTTCATCTGCTGTCCATGGCCGTTATGTTCATCATAAACATGTAATCATGGAAATAAAGCTTCCAAAATAGGGGTCATAGAAGAACCCTTTTGGTTCCCAATAAACCTTTTAGTGAATCGTTCTAAAAAGAACCATTTTTTGAACATATTAATAATCTAAAGAACCTTTTTCCACTATAAATAAACTTTTGTGGAACAAAATGGTTCTTTATGGAGTCAATGATGCAGATAAAGAACCATTACATTACATTTAACAGAATGATTATTTATCTACACAAACCTTTCTCAAAGTTAATAAAACATTGACTTTGGGATGTTTGAACTGACACTAGGTGGAATGAGGCCAAATCATCTCAGAAAATGGTTCTTTTTAGAACGATTCAAGGCAAGGCAAGTTTATTTATATAGCACATTTCATACACAATGGTAATTCAAAGTGCTTTACATAGAAGAAATTAAAACAATCAAAAGAAATCAGAATAATTAAAACAGTTTAGAATAAAGAAATTAAAATAATCAAAAGAAATAAGAATAATTAAAGCAGTTTAGAATAAAAGATAAAATACAGAAATAATCAAATGAAATCAGAATAATTAAAACATTAAATAAAATACAGTACAAACAGTCGGAAGAGCAGTGGCACAGTGCTCATTCAGTAAATGCCTAGGTAAACAGAAGTGTTTTGAGTCTGGATTTGAATGTGACTACTGTAGGAGCACATCTGATCTCTTCTGGAAGCTGTTCAACCACATCTGATCTCTTCTGGAAGCTGTTCCAGCACATCTGATCTCTTCTGGAAGCTGTTCCGGCACATCTGATCTCTTCTGGAAGCTGTTCCGGCACATCTGATCTCTTCTGGAAGCTGGTTCAACCACATCTGATCTCTTCTGGAAGCTGTTCCAGCACATCTGATCTCTTCTGGAAGCTGTTCCAGCACATCTGATCTCTTCTGGAAGCTGTTCAACCACATCTGATCTCTTCTGGAAGCTGTTCCGGCACATCTGATCTCTTCTGGAAGCTGTTCAACCACATCTGATCTCTTCTGGAAGCTGTTCCGGCACATCTGATCTCTTCTGGAAGCTGGTTCCAGCACATCTGATCTCTTCTGGAAGCTGGTTCCAGCACATCTGATCTCTTCTGGAAGCTGTTCCAGCACATCTGATCTCTTCTGGAAGCTGTTCAACCACATCTGATCTCTTCTGGAAGCTGTTCCGGCACATCTGATCTCTTCTGGAAGCTGTTCAACCACATCTGATCTCTTCTGGAAGCTGTTCCGGCACATCTGATCTCTTCTGGAAGCTGGTTCCAGCACATCTGATCTCTTCTGGAAGCTGTTCCGGCACATCTGATCTCTTCTGGAAGCTGTTCCAGCACATCTGATCTCTTCTGGAAGCTGTTCCGGCACATCTGATCTCTTCTGGAAGCTGTTCCAGCACATCTGATCTCTTCTGGAAGCTGTTCAACCACATCTGATCTCTTCTGGAAGCTGTTCAACCCCATCTGATCTCTTCTGGAAGTTGGTTCCAGCACATCTGATCTCTTCTGGAAGCTGTTCCAGCACATCTGATCTCTTCTGGAAGCTGGTTCCAGCACATCTGATCTCTTCTGGAAGCTGGTTCCAGCACATCTGATCTCTTCTGGAAGTTGGTTCCGGCACATCTGATCTCTTCTGGAAGCTGTTCCAGCACATCTGATCTCTTCTGGAAGCTGTTCCGGCACATCTGATCTCTTCTGGAAGCTGTTCCGGCACATCTGATCTCTTCTGGAAGCTGGTTCCAGCACATCTGATCTCTTCTGGAAGCTGTTCCAGCACATCTGATCTCTTCTGGAAGCTGTTCAACCCCATCTGATCTCTTCTGGAAGCTGGTTCCAGCACATCTGATCTCTTCTGGAACCTGGTTCAACCACATCTGATCTCTTCTGGAAGCTGGTTCCAGCACATCTGATCTCTTCTGGAAGCTGTTCAACCACATCTGATCTCTTCTGGAAGCTGTTCCAGCACATCTGATCTCTTCTTGAAGCTGGTTCCAGCACATCTGATCTCTTCTGGAAGCTGGTTCCAGCACATCTGATCTCTTCTGGAAGCTGGTTCCAGCACATCTGATCTCTTCTGGAAGCTGGTTCCAGCACATCTGATCTCTTCTGGAAGCTGGTTCCAGCACATCTGATCTCTTCTTGAAGCTGGTTCCAGCACATCTGATCTCTTCTGGAAGCTGGTTCCAGCACATCTGATCTCTTCTGGAAGCTGTTCCAGCACATCTGATCTCTTCTGGAAGCTGGTTCCAGCACATCTGATCTCTTCTTGAAGCTGGTTCCAGCACATCTGATCTCTTCTGGAAGCTGGTTCCAGCACATCTGATCTCTTCTGGAAGCTGGTTCCAGCATAGTAGCTAAAAGCACACTCCCCATGCTTAGAGTGAACCCTTGGTATTTCTAGCTGATGTGATCCTAGTGATCTGAGTGATCTGTTGGGTTTATATTCAGTGAGCATATCGGCAATGTATTGAGGTCCTAGGCCATTAAATGATTTATATACCAGTAATAATACTTTTAAATCAATCCTAAATGTCACTGGGAGCCCGTGTAAAGACCTGAGGACTGGTGTGATGTGTTCATATGTTCTGGTTCTGCTCAGCGTTCTGTATGAGCTGCAACTGTCTTATGGTCTTTTTAGGAAGGCCAGTGAGGAGTCCATTACAATAATCCACCCTGCTGGTGATGAAAGCATGCACAAGTTTCTCTAAGTCTTGACTGGAAACAAAGCATCTAATCCTAGCAATATTTTTCAGATGATAATATGCTGGTTTAGTTATTGCTTTGATATGACTACTGATACTAGTTACTATTCACACAATACTACTGTGACTAGTTACATGGACTACATGACTAGTTACATTCACAATGACTACTGATACTAGTTACTATTCACTAAAAGGTTTTTTGGGAACCAAAATGGTTCTTCTATGACCCCTATTTTGGAAGCTTTATTTTTAAGTGTGTATAATCATGGAAATCTAAATCAAATCACACAGCATACATCCCAAAACATATTTAATCAAGCAGAAGTAGCATAGCTAATGAAATAAATGTTTACATTTAAATTTGACAGTAACAAGATTTTTAATTTTCTAGAGAAAAAACAATAACATTTTTAAAACAGCAGTAAGTATATCCCAGTTATTTATTGCTCTGTAAACAGATTACTATGATGACTTTACCATGGTAAATTGCCATAATTAATACAGTTAGGGTTAGTACTGTTACATAAATTAATAACATTTAACTAATACTTTAAAAAATACTGGTGATACTTAATGTGTCCTTGTTGCATATCTCACATGTATTTATCACTGTGGAAATAGTCAACTATGCATAATTACAAGCAACTAACACTTAATCAAAACCATTAGTAAGTGCATTAGTTAATTAATATTATGCCAGCCTTATTTGTGTAAGGGCACATTAAAAGATTACACTTTATTTGGTAACACTTTATTTTATAGTGTCCTTGTTACTTATGTTACATGTAATTACCATAGTAACAGTACAGTATGCATATAAGTAAATTATGCATAATTACATGCAACTAAACCTCAACAAACCCTAATCCTACCCTAACCCTATAGTAAGTAGCTGCTTAATATTACTCAGTGCTTAAATATGTAATTACACTGTAACAATGGCACTAAAATAAAGTGTAACCCTTTTTTAAGGTGTCTGTGTTACAGTGTAATTCTACATTTTAGTACTGAATAATAAAAATGAACTACATGTACTTACTGTAGGGTTAGAGGTTGGTTTAGGGTTACTTGCATATAATCATGCATACATTTATAGTTATTTCTACAGTAACCACATGTAACAAAGACACTAAAAAAGTGGGTTACACTTTATTTTAAGGTGCCCTTGTTGCAGTGTAATTTAGATAAACCTCTTAGATATTTTTACCAAAACCGAAGAGCACCAGAGGAACATTACACAGTCATTTTCAGTGTCGTATCTATTGTGTTTTGGCCAAAATCAAAAAAAGCAGTGACGCACGTATCATGATGTAGCTTGGGAAAACAGGGTTGTGTTGATGTTGTTGATGTTCTTTGCCTTTGGCCTCATTCTGCAGTGGCTCTTTATTTGTCAGATATGGTGGACACGCAGACGTTCGCCTGGCCCGTGGGATTCGGCCTGAGCGCTCTGGAACTGGAGGGACTCGACGACAGCTCGCACTCGATGGAAATGAACTCTTTCTCCACGCTGGACTACAGCAGCATCTCCGGCATCGAGTACGAGCCGAGTCCGCAGAACGAGCCGCCACACATGACGGATCTGACACACATGTACAGTTACAGGACTCAGGAGAACTTCAGGACACAGGAGAGCATCTACAGATCTCACGAGAGCAGCTTCACCGCGGAGGAGAGCGGATACAGAGCGCACCAGTCTCAGAGTACTGCACTCACACTCATTACTCACTCACCTAATAATGTTGGGTTAAAAATAACACAGCGAGTAACCCAACTATGGGCTGGAATAGAGTATAGAGTACTGCACTCACACTCATTACTCACTCACTTAATAATGTTGGGTTAAAATTAACACAGCGAATAACCCAACTATGTGCTGGAATAGAGTATAGAGTACTGTACTCACACTCATTACTCACTCACCTAATAATGTTGGGTTAAAAATAACACAGCGAGTAACCCAACTATGGGCTGGAATAGAGTATAGAGTACTGCACTCACACTCATTACTCACTCACTTAATAATGTTGGGTTAAAAATAACACAGCGAATAACCCAACTATGGGCTGGAATAGAGTATAGAGTACTGTACTCACACTCATTACTCACTCACCTAATAATGTTGGGTTAAAAATAACACAGCGAGTAACCCAACTATGGGCTGGAATAGAGTATAGAGTACTGCACTCACACTCATTACTCACTCACTTAATAATGTTGGGTTAAAAATAACACAGCGAATAACCCAACTATGGGCTGGAATAGAGTATAGAGTACTGTACTCACACTCATTACTCACTCACCTAATAATGTTGGGTTAAAAATAACACAACGAGTAACCCAACAATGGGCTGGAATAGAGTACGGAGTACTGCACTCACACTCATTACTCACTTACCTAATAATGTTGGGTTAAAAATAACACAGCGAGTAACCCAACTATGGGCTGGAATACAGTCAATCAATCAATAAATCATTCTAATATGATGATTTGATGGTCAAGAGACAAGAATAAATTACAGTTTACTAGATATTCACGTACTGTAGAAAACAGCTGATTTACATTCCAATAATATATATTTTTGGATTAAATAATGCAGCCTTGGTGAGCTTTCAGAAAAATTAAGAAATCTTAACTGTATTTTTAATTATTGAGTGAACTATTCATTCAACACTTTTAGTTTCACCGTAATATGACTGTACAAATTTTGAATAAACGTGTTTAATATTCTTTCTTTGATGCGTTTCAGACTCGATCAAGCTTGAACCCGAGTCTCCTCCTCAGTTTGCAGAGAACAGCCTGTCGTTCTCCAAAGCTCACGAAGACCCGTCGGCCTCGGTGTTGAACATCGAGTGTCGTGTGTGTGGAGACAAGGCCTCGGGCTTCCACTACGGGGTTCACGCCTGCGAGGGATGCAAGGTACTGTAAAGACACAGTTCACACACAAATAACACTCGTGAGTCACTGAGTCACCTGGACATATGCATCAGACGTCCAGCTGAACACAGTCAAACGTACAGGATTTTTAATGCTTTTAAAACAAGTCTCTTCTGCTCACCAAGGATGCATTTATTTGATTAAAAATACAAAATTACTGTAAAAACAGTGAAATATTATTAGAATGTAAATCAGCTGTTTTCTGTGTGAATATCTAGTAAAGTGTAATTTATTCCTGTGATCAAAGCTGATTTCAGCATCATTACTCCAGTCTTCAGTGTCACATGATCCTTCAGAAATCAGGAGAATATGAAGAAACATTTATGATTATTATCAGTGTAGAAAACAGTTTTTTACATTTTTTTATTTCAGGATTCTTTGATAAATAGAAAGTTTAAAAGAACAGCATTTATCTGAAATAGAAAGCTTATGTAACATTAAATACTACCGTTCAAAAGTCTGGGGTCAGTTCGAATTTTTTTTTTTTTGGGGGGGGGGGGGTAAAATAAATCAATTCTTTTTATTCATCAAGGATTAATTAAATGATCAAAAGTTACAGTAAAGACATGTATAATGTTACAAAAGATTTTATTTCAAATAAATGCTGTTTTCAACATTGATAATAATCATAAATGAGCATCAGATCATCATATTCTCCTGATTTCTGAAGGATCATGTGACACTGAAGACTGGAGTAATGATGCTGAAACTCACAGGAATAAATTACACTTTACTAGATATTCACACAGAAAACAGCTGATTTACACTGAATAATATTTACAATGTTTACTGTATTTTTAATCAAATAAATGTAGCCTTGGTGAGCAGAAGAGACTTCTTTTAAAAGCATTAAAAATCTTTCCGTTCCCGAGCGTTTGACTGTAAGTGTGTGTTGTCAGGCATTGCTTGTGTAGTGTTTAGAGTCGGGATGATCACACACAATCCCACGGGATCAGCCGGAGCTCAAGGGATCCTGGGGTCAAACTCACCACTGTACACTTTCCAGCTCAGATCTTTAACCATCACACCACACACACACACACACACACACACACACACACACACACACGTTTGATAGACACAGTGCATTAATACCCCGAAGACATGACACTCTTCCCGTCATTCTCACAAATTTAGAACATCGAATTCATTCTCAGACATGCAGATCAGGTCTGAAAATGCCTCTGAACCGTCTGACACCTCAACCGCAAACCCTCGGCAAGTTTCCACTGTGGCAGAAATATGTATGGGCAGAAACATATGTCTCAATAAGAATAATCATTTGAGTGGGTGACCTAGACATCTCAGGTGCTCACATTTCCCACACACTCGACATCTGTGGTTTAGATGAGGCATCACACACACACTCACAGAGAGCCTCAGACACGCTCGACACTTTCTTGCTTTTTTAAGAAATTAATACTTTTATTAATCAATAATGCATTCGATTGATCAAGCGTGCAGTAAAGACATTTATAATGTCACAAAAGATTCTATTTAAGATAAATGCTGTTCTTTAAAACTCTCTATTCATCAAAGAATCGTGACAAATAAAATGCATCACAGTTTCCACAAAATTATGACTGTTTTCAACACTGATAATAATCATAAATGTTTCTTGAGCATCAGATCCTCATATTCTCCTGATTTCTGAAGGATCATGTGACACTGAAGACTGGAGTAATGATGCTGAAACTCACAGGAATAAATTACACTTTACTAGATATTCACACAGAAAACAGCTGATTTACACTG
>JAROOJ010000030.1:1320000-1332500 GCA_030578275.1 Meda fulgida
TGTTCTGAAACCATATGCTTTAATTTTTAATTTTTCCTGGAACACAAAAGGAGAAGTTTTCAAAGAATGCTGGCATTGGATTATACACTGTAAAAGTGAAACGACGGTGTCATTTATTTAAAGTGCAGTGTTAAAAATCACGGTTTCCAGTTTTGTTGAGTTTGTCTAAAAACACACTCCTCAGAGAAATACTTCTACATAAGATTACGCTTCAAAAGTTGAATCTGAACTTCTTATAAGCTTCCGTAAAGAACCATGCTATAAAAGAACCATAATGTTGTCACAGAGAACCTTACTTTTAATATTAGTTCATTTTCATAAATATTAGGGGTTTTAATATTATTTATTCATATTATGCTTTTCCCAACTGCTCTAATAAAACCTCTTATTAATTTAACTTTTTTTTTTTAAAAACTGACAGCAAGTCGTGTCGATTACTGTAGGTCATTTTATTATTTATTGACATGGGAAATTGTAGGAAAAAATAAAGTGACCTAACAAGTTATTAGCTGAATACATTAATAAATGATAACTGACAGTGAATATGAATAAATACAAACATACAACACAAAATAGAACCAAAAAGTGAGAAATCTTCCCAATCCTCTTTGAGGTTGTGTCTCTTTCGTTTGTTTGTGATGGCCACGCGCACTGAGAATGGACGGATATGTGGCCTTCCCGAAGTTAGAAGGGATCAAAGTCATGGGATCGTTTGAGTGTTTTGGTAACTTTGGTAATGTTTAGGCATAAGCCAAAGAAATAACTGAAAACTCTTCATAAATTCAATGACTTGTTTAGTGGAGAAGACGAGGAAAGAATCCCCGACTCACACAAACACGGGAGAGAGAAAGAAAACATGATCGGTAGGAAAAAGTTACAATTTGAAAGTGAAAAATATATATATCATTTTTAAAAAGGATACTATTTTGTACGTAAAACTATTTTGACAGTTGCAGATTTAAAAACTCAAAGGTGTGAATAAAGAAGCCTAAAATCTGACACAGTGTAGCATAACACGGTTCTTCAGGTTCTAAATAGAACTGATACTATGTGTAAAAAACACTCCCATAGAAACAAAATCATATTTTCACCATTTAAATCATAATTTTATGTACACTCTTAAAAATAAATGTTCTTTACTGGCTTCTGTAGATTATTCTGATGTTCTTCACACTAAGGTTCTTTAACGGAATGATCACTGAAAGGTTCTTTGGGAGAACAGAAATGGTTCTTCTGCCGCATTGCTGTCAAAACCCTTTTGAACTTTTATTTTTAAGAAAAAGATGCCTTTATTTATAGTAAGTAAACTAAATTGAACATTGGCTAATAAAATGTTTTTAGGTTTGTCTTAACCCTACAATGCCGGAATTAATACATTTAAAAGCATAAAACACATATATAATCATTCGCAGTCGATGTATTTGGAAAGATTTACACAACTGTGCTGAAATAAACGATGACAGTGGATATTCCAGAGGTTGGCTACTAGTCATACTTTTGTCCGCCAATTTTGAATTTATGTTATCTTTAAAAATAATAATAATAATACATTGACATATAAAGAGGAAACTCATGTAGAATTATGAGTAAGAGTCAAAGGTCAAGCGTTGTTGTTTGTATGTCACAGCATGAATGGTTAAACATCTGTATTGGGCATCAAAGGGTTAATTATAGCTAATTTACCTGTTTATGGTGAAATTCAATATGTTAAGTAACATTTTGGCTTATGTCAAAAGAAAATATATTAAGTAAAAATCTTTTAATTTTCTATAAATGTTTTTGTCTTTGGGAAAATAAATTAATATTTATTAAAAATTTAAGGATCAATTTTAACCAAATTCTGTAAATAATTTGAAAAACGAATGGAGTATACTTGGTCCAAAGATTATTTATTTCAGTGCAGACTCCTGTTCTTTCGGTGATTATTATATCTATAATCAGGGAGTGTCTCTGTGTGTCTGATAGAGGAAATGTCATGATAATCCATGCGCTGACATCATCATACGCTCAAGGTTTATTGCTCTGCCTTCAACAGAAATTTAGGTCACACTTTATTTTGATGGTCCCTTTTGAACATTCTGTTGATTATGAGTAACTTTGCAACTACGTGTCAACTAGCTCTCATTAGTAGAGCATCAGTAGAGTATCAGTAGAGTATTAGCCATATCAGTAGAGTATCAGTAGAGTATTAGAGTATCAGTAGAGTATTAGAGTATCAGTAGAGTATCAGTAGAGTATCAGTAGAGTGTTATCAGTAGAGTATTAGAGTATCAGTAGAGTATCAGTAGAGTATTAGAGTATCAGTAGAGTATTAGAGTATCAGTAGAGTATCAGTAGAGTATCAGTAGAGTATCAGTAGAGTGTTATCAGTAGAGTATTAGAGTATCAGTAGAGTATCAGTAGAGTATCAGTAGAGTGTTATCAGTAGAGTATTAGAGTATCAGTAGAGTGTTATCAGTAGAGTATTAGAGTATCAGTAGAGTATTAGAGTATCAGTAGAGTATTAGAGTATCAGTAGAGTATCAGTAGAGTATCAGTAGAGTATCAGTAGAGTGTTATCAGTAGAGTATTAGAGTATCAGTAGAGTATCAGTAGAGTATCAGTAGAGTGTTATCAGTAGAGTATTAGAGTATCAGTAGAGTATCAGTAGAGTGTTATCAGTAGAGTATTAGAGTATCAGTAGAGTATCAGTAGAGTGTCAGTAGAGTATTAGAGTATCAGTAGAGTGTTATCAGTAGAGTATTAGAGTATCAGAGTATCAGTAGAGTACCAGTAGAGTATTAGAGTATCAGTAGAGTATCAGTAGAGTATTAGAGTATCAGTAGAGTGTTATCAGTAGAGTATTAGAGTATCAGAGTATCAGTAGAGTATCAGTAGAGTATCAGAGTATCAGTAGAGTATCAGTAGAGTGTTATCAGTAGAGTATTAGAGTATCAGAGTATCAGTAGAGTATCAGTAGAGTATCAGTAGAGTATTAGAGTATCAGTAGAGTATCAGTAGAGTGTTATCAGTAGAGTATTAGAGTATCAGTAGAGTAGTAGAGTATCAGTAGAGTGTTATCAGTAGAGTATTAGAGTATCAGTAGAGTATTAGAGTATCAGTAGAGTATCAGTAGAGTATCAGTAGAGTATTAGAGTATCAGTAGAGTATCAGTAGAGTATCAGTAGAGTATTAGAGTATCAGTAGAGTATTATCAGTAGAGTATTAGAGTATCAGTAGAGTATTATCAGTAGAGTATTATCAGTAGAGTATTATCAGTAGAGTATTAGAGTATCAGTAGAGTATTAGAGTACTGATACTCTACTGATAACACTACTGATACTCTACTGATAACACTCTACTGATAAAGTATTAGAGTATCAGTAGAGTATTAGAGTATCAGTAGAGTATTATCGGTAGAGTATTATCAGTAGAGTATTAGAGTATCAGTAGAGTATTATCAGTAGAGTATTAGAGTATCAGTAGAGTATTAGAGTATCAGTAGAGTATTATCAGTAGAGTATTATCAGTAGAGTATTATCAGTAGAGTATTAGAGTATCAGTAGAGTATTATCAGTAGAGTATTAGAGTATCAGTAGAGTATTATCAGTAGAGTATTATCTAATCAGTAGAGTATTATCAGTAGAGTATAAGTAACTTTGCAACTACATGTAACCCTACCAGTCTAATAATACTCTACTGATACTCTACTGATACTCTACTAATACTCTACTGATACTCTACTAATACTTACTAATACTCTACTGATACTCTAATGCTCTACTGATACTCTAATACTCTACTGATACTCTACTAATACTCACTAATGCTCTACTGATACTCTACTGATACTCTACTGATACTCTAATACGCTACTAATACTCGACTGATACTCTAATACGCTACTAATACTCTACTGATACTCTAGTAATACTCTACTGATACTCTACTAATACTCTAATAATAATCTACTGATACTCTACTAATACTCTACTGATACTCTACTGATACTCTACTTATACTCTAATAATACTCTACTGATACTCTACTGATACTCTAATACTCTACTGATACTCTACTAATACTCTGCTAAAACTGTGCTAAATGTCTAAAATTATATTAATACACTGAATATATTTCACACCATGCTAAATATTGGATCAATACAAAGATATTCTTCGTAAATTCTACTTTTTTAAACTACGCTGTAAAAAAAAGATTTCAGTTTTACTGTTTTTGTGAAATTTACTAGCAATTTATGAGTAAAAACTGTTTTTAGTATAAACGCTCTATTAGTGTCAGAATAAAAGCACTGAAGAATGTTTGCATCGGTCATAATGACCCGTGCTAACATGCAGAAACACTGAAAACACACTCCCACACACACATCCCCACAGGCCGAGACGTTGAGCAAAGACTCCCAGCATGATGGATCTGGGATTTGGGGTTTTTCAACTATCTGTTTGTTTGCTTTTTTCCCAGCCATTCGTTTCGGTCGGATGCCTCAGGCGGAGAAGGAGAAGCTGTTGGCCGAGTTCTCGAGTGACGTGGACCACATGCACCCGGAGTCTGCGGACCTCAGAGCGCTGGCCAGACTCCTGTACGAGTCCTATCTCAAGTACTTCCCCCTGACCAAAGCCAAGGCCAGAGCCATTCTCTCAGGGAAGACCAGCGACAACGCCGTGAGTCTGGAGACTTTAACTACATCTGTTCTTTTGCATCATTTAAGGAGGACGAGTGTGCAAAGTCTTGTTGTTTTTAGACAGGTTTTGCTGTAATGTTGATTATTTCCTCATATTCTCCATTGTTGCGGCTCCTCTCTTCCCAGTCTGTCAGTAACGCTCTGTTTACTTCCTGTCTCTATGAAGCCCCTCCTCCTGAAAAGCACACTGAGCTCTGATTGGTCGGCTGTAGCAGTGTGTTGTGATTGGTCGAGCGCTTCGAGTGTGTTTGAGAAAAGTCCCGCCCCTTACCATAACCACCAGTTTCAACCAACCAGCAACCTCCCAGTCTCTCTCATGAATCAGTGACTTAAACTGCAGTTCATGGACTGGCCACTAGAGGCTGTCTGATTCAGACACCAGGACATGCACACTTTAGAACCATTTCAAACACTACATCGAGACCCGTACTTACCAAATTAATAACAGTATATTATGCATAATTACATGCAACTAACCCTCAAGCAAACCCTAATCCTACCCTAACCCTATAGTAAGTAGTTGCTTAATATTACTCAGTACTTAAATATGTAGTTACACTGCAACAATGACAAAATAAAATAAAGTGTTAACAAAATATCTTAATTTGTGTTCCGAAGATGAACTAAAGTCTTACGTGGTTGGAACGACAAGAGGGTGAGGAATTACTGACAGAATTTTCTTTTTTGGGTGAACTAACCCTTTAAGTTAAGATTGCGACGTCCGGCTCAAACACAATCTTCAGAAACACAACGGCTGACGTCACAAACACCACAACCATTGTTATATTGTTATATATACTCCATGGTTTCAACACACTACTAACTAACTCCTCCAGGCCCCGCCCCTTTATTCTGCGTATGAATTATTATAATGAGGAATATTGTGACGTGTTCCCGGAAGAAACTCAAGAAACAATGGAGGCGTTTCAGGAGTTCAGAAACACTGATAAAGAGAAGAACTGGAGCTTTCCTGATCAAACAGCAACAGCACACACTAAACACAGATGAATTTGTGCTTATTAAATGTTCAGAACTTGACCTTTCACAGATGTAGACGTTCAAAACCATGATCGGTCGCTGTCTACACGCTACATGAAGTGCACTTGAAGCGAAGCCTAGACAGAAATCAGGTTTCCGGCGTTGAAAACACAGATAATATCATTCTTACGCCGTTTTCTTCATATACAGGATTGATCATAACAGACATTTCACTCTCAGATTATTTCAAGAACATTCCTAAAATGAAAGACGTATTAACTGGTTATTATTAAAATGTTGAGGTTAAAGCAAGCATCAAAATTATTTATTATTAAATTATATGCATTGGCCCCCGAAATGTATTTGGACACAAATATATCAATAACACTTCCATTAAATAATAATAAAATTATTTAAAAGAATACATTTTATATTTATTTCATTGGAAACACTTTACAACAAGGTTCATTAGTTGACATTAGTATTAACTAACATGAACTAACCATGAGCAATACATGTGTTACTGTATTTGTTAAACTTTGTTAATGTTAGTTAATAAAAAATACAGCTGTTAATTGTTTGTTTATGTTTGTTCACAGTGCATTAACTAATGTTAACAAGATTTTAATAAAGTATTAGTAAATGGTGAAATTAACAAAGATTAATGAATGCTGCATAAGTGCAGTTCATAACTAATGTAGTTAACTAGTGGTGGTTGAGGAGATTTCCCGCATGTAAAGCGCTTTGAGGTCCCAGGAAAAGTAACAAATTATTATTCTTATTATTATTATTAATGAACCTTGTTGTAAAGTGTTACCGTTTTATTCATATAAACATAGCAATAATGATTATAGTCTCTCTGAACATTTCTACAGTTGGCAGAAATAAGTTCCAGCTTTGCCATGACCAACACGACTGTGTTTAGCTGGAGATATGAGATATGAGCAAGGCTGTGAGATGCGTGTTTTGACTAACGCTGTGAACGACACCAAACATCTGCTCTCCGTGGACGGAAACTTCTATAACACATTTTTAAAGGCACAGATGCTGGAAGGAAATATCAAAGTATTGACACACACCGCTGTCCAAACGTTCGGGATCGGTAAGATTTTTTTACGAAAACGGTAATATTGTTAAATATTATGACAATTTAAAATAACTGTTTTCTATTTTAATATATTTTAAAATGTAATTTATTCATGTGATAAAAGCTGAGTTCCAGCATCATTACTCCAGTCTTCAGTGTCACATGATCCTTCAGAAATCAGGAGAATATGAGGATCTGATGCTCAAGAAACACTTATGATTATTATCAGTGTTGAAAACAGTTGTGAACAATTTTTCTTTCAGGATTCTTTGATGAATAGAAAGTTCAAAAGAACAGCATTTATTTGAAATAGAATCTTTTGTAACATTATAAATGTCTTTACTGTAATGTTTGATAATTTAATTCATCCTTGATGAATAAAAGTATTGATTTCTATCAAATAAAAATTCTTACTGACCCCAAACTTTTTAACGGTGGTGTTTAATGTTACAAAATATTCTATTTCAGATAAATGCTGTTCTTTTCAACTTTCTATTCATCAGATCATCATATTCTCCTGATTTCTGAAGGATCATGTGACACTGAAGACTGGAGTAATGATGCTGAAACTCACAGGAATAAATTACACTTTACTAGATATTCACACAGAAAACAGCTGATTTACACTGAATAATATTTCACAATATAAATGTATTTTTAATCAAATAAATGAAGGCTTGGTGAGCAGAAGAGACTTCTTTTAAAAACATTAAAAATCTTTCCGATCAAAACCTTTTGACTGGTAGTGTAAATCTGTATATCAGAAGTGTTTGGGACATGTGCTTCTCCTGCAAGTGCTCAGACGCCTCGAGAGTTGAGACGAAACCAAAGATCAGCGGGATTTCATGTTCAAATACGAGAGTAAATAAACGAATGAACTCCGGTACTCAAGGGGGCGCTAGAGGTTCCTTCGTGGCTTTGTCCCAAATATCATAATCTCTTGAGTAGGAACTTATTTGAATAAGAACTTACTTTGCAAAAAGATCGTTCTATAGTAGTACAGTAAATTCACACATACTTCTTATGTCACCTACTGTTCTTCGCCAACTATATAGTAGGGAAGTATGTGATTTCAGACGTAGCCGATGTTTGTTTCATTACACTGGATGTTTTATGCATCAGCTGCACTATGAAAAGGAAATTCTACACCAAGTTTTGGTTCAGTGAACCTACAATAGATAAAACACTTGTTCAACAAGATTCTTCTGACCTTGAGCTGAGAGAGAAAACCTTTACTTTAGACAGTTTTATAGCCTGTCTGACATTTTGGATACACAATTACTCATGATAACCTGCATGTTTTGAGCAGAAAGTTCATATTCAACTAATGACAAGAAATGCATAGTGTGTGCTGTTGCTGTTCGATCATGAAAAGCTCCAGTTCTTCTCTATATCAGTGTTTCTGAACTCCTGAAACGCCTCCATTGTATCTTGAGTTTCTTCCGGGAACACGTCACAATATTCCTCATTATAATAATTCATACGCAGAATAAAGGGGCGGGGCCTGGTGGAGTTAGTTAGTAGTGTGTTAAACTGGTGGTTATGGTAAGGGGCGGGACATTTCCCAAACACACTCGAAGCGCTCGACCAATCACAGCACACTGATCCAGCCGACCAATCAGAGCACAGTGTGCTTTTCAGGAGGAGGGGCTTCATAGAGACAGGAAGTAAACAGAGCGTTACTGACAGACTGGGAAGAGAGGAGCCGCAACAATGGAGGATATGAGGCGAATAATCAACATTGCAGCAGGAAAACCTGCTCTAGCAGAGCCTGAAACTACAAGACTTTGAGGAAGGGCGTAATGTAGTGCCTTTCTCAAAGAGGCCATATTGTCATAATGTTTACAGCCCGTGTGGTGGTACTCGAGTCCCAGTCCAACACCATATTGAAGCATTAGGACTCGTTCATAGAAAATAAGTTATTTGACTGCACTATTTACACACAGTAAAAAACATTGGGTAACATATACTGTATTGGGTCACTATGTTGGGTTATTCTCAAAAAATATATTTTTTTAATTGTAGGGTAATTTATAGTAATAACCCAATACATTGGGTTAAAATAACCCACAGTTGGGAAGGTGCTGCTATACCACCCCATAGCTTGGCACACGTTGGGTCACTATTAAGTGACCAGCTGCATCTTTCTTAGTGGAAGCAGATTCAATCAATCAATCAACACAAAATCAATCAAAAACAACACAAGCTGCCCAAAGTGCTGACCCAACCTTACAAAACATATAGACAAACACACCATTAAACTAAACAAAAGGCTAAATGAACCACATGTAGATAAGAAGAGTTGAAAGCAGCGGAGAAGAGATGGGTCTTAGATTAAACTGATCATGGACGTTCTTCTCGTTCACAGCCTTTCGTGATCCACGACATGAAGTCCCTGATGGAAGGCGAGCACATGATCAGCTCCCGGCAGATGCCGATGCAGGAGCACCGGAGATCCGACATGGGAGTCATTCACGAAGTGGAGCTGCGCTTCTTCCACAGCTGCCAGTCGAGATCGGCCGAAGCCATCAGCGAAGTCACCGAGTTCGCCAAGAGCATCCCGGGCTTCGTGAACCTGGACCTGAACGACCAGGTGACACTCCTGAAGTACGGCGTGATCGAGGTGCTCATCATCATGATGGCGCCGCTCATGAACAAGGACGGCACGCTCATCTCCTACGGCCAGATCTTCATGACCCGCGAGTTCGTCAAGAGCTTGCGCAAACCCTTCTGCGAGATGATGGAGCCCAAGTTCGAGTTCTCCGTCAGGTTCAACATGCTGGAGTTGGACGACAGCGACATGGCGCTGTTCCTCGCCGTCATCATCCTGAGCGGAGGTGAAACACACAGACTCATACACGTTAACCAACAAAAAGACCATTCAAAGATGGCATTAAAGGGATAGTTCACCCAAAAAAAAAAAAAAAAAAAATGCTGGGTTGTTTTAACCAAACTTTGGGTCAAATATGGACAAACCCAGCCATTGGGTTACATTTTTACATTACATTTTTAACCCAACGTTTGGGTTTGTCCATATTTGACCCAAAATTGGGTTAAACCAACCCAACATTTTTTACGTCATCCTATGTGTATATGACATTCTTCTTTCAGACAAACACAATCAGAGTTATATTTAAACATGTCCCAGCTCTTCCAAGCGTTATAATGGCAGAGAATAGCAGTATATATTTTGAAATCCAAAAAATCTCATCCAGTTTAACCATCTAACCAAAACGACGATTCAAAGATAGCATTAACCTTCAGGTCCGACCACAAGCTCAGTGACTCAAACCAGGCTCAGATCCAACTCTGATCATTATCACTACTCTGTACTAAATAAGTTATAGCAACATGTGTTTTTACATTGCTCTAACTAAAGTTTTCAACTTTTTTTAAGTTATGCAAGATTCGACTCATTTTTTAAGTCAGTTTAATGCAATTTAAGTTGAAATGACTTAATCCAAGTTGATTGTACGTAAAAATATAAGGCAGCAACTTATTTTTTAACGTGTAGGATTATTTTATGGTGTAAAACCACCAGACTCTGAAAGCACCAGTTATCGTTTAGTTTTATTGGTCACCGATGAAAATTAACAGGTGAACCTTAAATATTACTAATTACTACAAATAACTGAAAGTAAAACAAAAAAAAACTTGAATTACTTGAAATAGAATAAACCTCGACTGACATAAAAACATATTTTATATGGGGGGGGGGGGGTAAATTAAAATAAAAACAGAAATTATAACATGAAATCTAATTCAAAATATTAATGAAAACTATCATGATAAAAACAATTATATTGTGTATTATTTTAATGATTTACTGTATATAAATAATGATCCTGAGGTTTTTAACGATTTAATGTGATGCTTTTATCACAATAATGAGAATTTGTGAGGAGGATGTGCGTGATTATCCTAATTTGCGAATGTTTTGTATTCCGTGTTGTCATATGACGCACCTGTTTAATGGAAGCGCTGTGTGCCTCTGCTAGATCGACCCGGACTGCTGAACGTCAAGCCCATCGAGGATCTGCAGGAGACGGTCCTCCACTCTCTGGAGCTGCAGCTGAAGACCAACCATCCCGACTCTCTGCAACTGTTCGCTAAAGTCCTGCAGAAGATGACGGACCTGCGCCAGCTGGTGACGGACCACGTGCAGCTGATCACACTCATGAAGGAGACCGAGGTGGACTGGTGCCTTCACCCGCTCCTGCAGGAGATCATCAGGGACCTGTACTAGTGGTCCTGAGCCCGATCCTGATTCTCATCCTGGTCCTGGTCCTGGTCATGATCCTGATCTGGAGCCTAAATCTGGTCCTGAACTCCTGATCCTGGTCCTGATCTTGATCCTTAACTCCTGATCCTGAACTCGTTTCACAGAGATTCGTTTCTGGCTTCCAAGACCAGCTAAACAGAGCAGTTCCACTGTGAAGATCTGCCTCAGCAAAGCCAAGGACATAAAAGTGACACTCCATATTTCATTTTTTTAATCTGAATACAGTGGTGTTCACAAGTCTGAGCTCGCATTGCAAGTCAGGGATTTACTCTCATTTAAACCTGTATGATTCAAATAAAGCTAAATAAATAATCCTTCCCTCGCGGGTCAAAGTGACCCGAAGCCCTAAAATTAAATTATACCTTTTTTTTTTGTCCAGAAAGCTTATTTTATTTCATTTTGATTATATATATATATGTATATATATATATTGTACCTTTAAATTACTAGATTTGATCAATAAATATTTATTTAAGCACATTTATCACATTCTTTCAATTTAAATTCAAAATAACTCACAATTTCATGCATAACCCTTTAATTCAGCTTAAATATCTTACATTGGGAGTCTTTGCAGAACTCTTGAGGGAAATAATAATATAAGATGATATTTCATGAGTCCAGATGTGCTTGTATCTCTATATGGAGCAGATGAGCTGTTCCTCTGGGTCCTAAAGTCAGTTTACTTCAGTGTGCACTCAGGTATACATGTAGACATTATACAATCATTTTTAGTTAAAGTTTTAGCATTTTTAGGTTTTCTGTGTGTGCTGAAGCATTCCTCACATTCCAGTCACTCCTGAGGGGATCAGATTGACCCGTGAGGGAAGAATTTGTTACTGTTTTAAATTTCAAACACAAAACTTCTCGAATCCATGTAAAAAAAGCCATAGGGTCTTGGACCCCTCAGGTGAACACTCAATTTAAAAAAAAATGTAATTAAAAAAACGGGTAAAAATGACCCGAGGGAAGGATGAGGTCAGAGGCTTTTTGTTGCTTCTATTGAGGTTGAAAATGCTGGAGGATCTGAAATCATGTTGATCAGCCGGTTCTGTCTTTACCCAGACAACAGCTTCTGCAATGAGCATCAACATCTAGTGCTCTCAGACTTTATGACCCTGTTCATTTTTGCCCATTATCAAAAACTTTACGATAGCAATGGGAAAGTTGGCATTTAGCAAATGTTCTGGAGTGCCACGCGTGTGTTTGTGTAGGCCTGAGACTGACAGAGCTGAAAACACACTTGACTGTGAATATGTAGTTTCATTTTACCCCTGATGTTTGTGACCGTTTCTTCTTCATCCAGCAAATACACACTTTCTTAGATTGTTTTCCAAAGATCTGCTCTATGTTTGCCTCAGATTCTGATCTCATGTTGCCTTTTACATTTATGAACAATTTGTTTAAACTGTGAGGGACTTTTATTTTGCTTTGTTGTTCTCAGTCAGGATTTTTTTTGTGTAACACTTTAC
>JAROOJ010000030.1:1337500-1452500 GCA_030578275.1 Meda fulgida
CGCGTGTTTGCTCATACTCACAGCCTGCTAAAACACTCGCTGAAACCTTCTCTCTTCTTGTTCTCGAAGGGTTACTTTGGTAAAGGAGTGTTCTCGAGATCCAGACCTGAGCACGTGATCTCTCAACAATGGAAATGTAGGTATTGATTGACAGCATTTACTATTGCTGTGGATGCTGGAAGCATTCAATCTTTAAAGTTTATTGCGCTTGTTTTTAACATTTAAAGTGATAGTTCAACCAAAAAAGATCTCTAATTTTCTTGTAACAAACCCCAAAAACTTTAATTCATCTTTGAAACACAAATGAAGATATTTTTTAATGAAATCTGAGAGATTTCTGACCCTCAAATAGAAAGTCTGTTTACCCCCCAAAAAAAGCTTGTAATATGAATCGAGTGGTTAAAAATTTCAAACATTAAACTGTCAGCAATAAAATAATAATAAATAATCAAAGTACAAGCAAAAGCTTAATTAAATGCAATATAACACAATAAACAGTGCTTTTCAGGCCTTACAGTAGTTCAGGTACTGAAATGTAATAAAGCAATGTAAAATAACACTGCATAGTTTTCACTGCATAAAAATAAATTCTTAACATGCTTAATTAAACATCCTTATTAAAGTTTCCTAATTAAACTTAAAAAGGTTATTCAGCCAAGAGCAGGGAGTGTGTTTTTCTTGGTCGTTTGATTAACATTAAAAGCAGGTTTATTAGGCTGCCGTCGCTTTAAGAGTGAACGCATGGATCTAATGCACTGATACGGATACACATGCGTTTACTTTCTCAACAGTTTACGTTCACGTTAGGCATAACCAACTATGTTTATTAGGATACTCGCTATTTTTGACAGTTTCGTGTGAATGTCCGCTGAAGTGCAAGAAGATGTGCCGGAGCTCAGTGTTTGTGCGCTGTCTGAGACGCTGTTTGCACACACTGCACTTCACACACAACGTGCGAGTGACGACATTAGCTCCTTTTGTATCGTCTTGAGCTTGAATAATGTAAATTGTGTTAAACTTGTGTGAAGATGCAGCGCTGGCTCGTCCCAAGTGTCGCTCACGATAATGCATTGGTAGAATTTGTACAAATATTACGGCAAACTGGCGAGAGACACCGTTTCACATACTCACTAAAACTCACATTTGGCACTTGGTGAGTCTTCATTTGAGGCCCTGCATAATAAAATATAAATGCATAATATAAATACTGAACAACTTTTTTCCCCCAGTTGATTAATCATTTTAGTTCATTGCCAAGGCAATATTGTAGTTTAAGCTTTTCTACTGATATTTATATTTTGCATTATTTCAGGTTTATTTTAATTAACAGGAACGTTTTATCTCGATTTATTGAAGTACAACAGAGTCGGCTGAATCAGTGGCCATTAAAACATCCTTTAAAACATTACGTTTTCTGATTGGAGAAACCTTATTGTTGCTCCAAAAGCTCTGCAGCTGGTGAAGAACCACTTCTGTTTTCTTTCTTTTTTTTGGTAGAAAAGAAATATTAGAGATGGGCATAAAATTGTTGGATCCATTTTGGATTGTTGGGAATGTTTGTAATAGTTTTAGTTAACGATAATAACCCTATTTAGAGCGTTAACTTATGATTAACCCTTTAATCAACCATGAGCTTCTAAACATTTAATATGACCATGACTGGTTTTATTTCTTCCTTTAGACATTGGAGACAGATGTCTACCTGTGATCTCCTCGTCAGAGTAAGTAATATTGCACTCTGGATATCGTAATATAGCCTCCATATCGGTATCGGCTGATAAATGTTCATTTTTAATGTGTGATGATAAAATCTGGCCGATATATTAAAGCTGATGATGTATCCAGGGTACCGTGGGGTCTTACAAGCATTGAAAAAGTCTTAAATTAGAGAATCTCAAATGAAGGCCTTGAACGCCAGTGCCGCCCGTTACTATGGTTACTAGGCAAGTGAGGTACAGAACGGGATAGTAGCCGAGCGCAGTTTGCCGTCAGAAATGGGAAAGTCCCAGTTTAATGCGCTGTGGCCACAAATGCCCGAATTCAATCATTTAACCTCCAAATCAGAGCTTTTCTGTTAAACGAACATGTTTTCTACGCGGTGTTGAGTATCTGGCAAGCCTGCGCGCTCTACACTGCTGGTCTAACACACTCACAGACCAGCTGGAGGTCAGCGATCTTCATTTGAGATTCTCTACGTAACTGAAGTGTCATTCAGCCGGTCTGTGTTCTGGCACGACTATGTTTGTGCGACTAATCTGTGTTTTTAATGTTGATGCAGTGTTTCCCGAATATACACACGATTTCAAATGTGACATTGATTTTATACAACAGTTAAAAACAAAACAAAAGGGAAAATTATGACATTTTCTGTCTAAAGACTACATATAAAATAGCTACCAAAAGTAAAGTAACTGAAGTTTGGCTAAAAAGTAATGACTAAAAGTTGACACAAAATGCAAAGACTTTCCGTCAACTAAAACTATGAAAGGCTCAAATATGACTCAAATATGGCTAAGACCAATCAGCATTTTCATCTGAAGATTAAGACTAAATCAAAAATGGCTGCCAAAATTAACACTGGCGTACACACAGGTGTTGCGTATGTATTAAATATGACTGATAATTTAGATAAAATGTTTTATTTAATTCAAGTAGCCTACTTGAACTAGGGCACAACCCTATTTTCTAGGGTTTAAAATGTAAACAGATTTGACATTTTCCCCTTATACTTCTGTCGGAATAGGTATGAAGTTGCCATTGAATTTCATTTGAAATGCTATTAAAAAGCCTTTAAATGAATTATTTCCTTCAGCTGAGACTCTACAGATGCGACTGTTCAACATGATGGCTTTCAATTGCTTGAAACATGATTGGAATCACTTTAAAAAGTAAAATACAGTAAAGAGCAGCAC
This sequence comes from Meda fulgida, assembly GCA_030578275.1. Taxonomy (NCBI): domain Eukaryota; kingdom Metazoa; phylum Chordata; class Actinopteri; order Cypriniformes; family Leuciscidae; genus Meda; species Meda fulgida. The sequence goes on from JAROOJ010000030.1 coordinate 1,340,413, forward strand.
AAGTCTGTCATATCGGCTACACAACATCATTATAATTGTGTGTTTGGGTCATGGATTTTAATGCTGAGACTTTTTTTTGTAATCAGGCTCTCAAAAATTATATAAAAATTTAGATTTATCAGCTAATATACCGATTATCGATTATTGGTATCGGCCTAAATTTTCATACCGGTGCATCCCTAGTTTGCATTTATTCTCATGCTTGCACTTGATGCTGAATAATCCCTGGCGTTGGATTAATTGCTGTCAGGTACGAGAAGCGGCTCAGCTGGGCGCGGGCGGCTCTCGGGGCGCAGGGATCGGACGAGGAGTCTGTCAGTCACGCACTGCAGATACTCACTAAACCAGTGGAGTTTGATATCGAGGAGGAAGAGAGCCGAGAGCGATGCCAGGCCCAGCGCGTCGGAGGCTCAGTGCGTGATGTGTCCTGTGAGCCTGATCTGGATCTGACTGGTACTGCCAGGTCTCAGCGCCAAGGAAACCCGGTGTATGACCCTCTGGCTGAAGACCCTGAGCCGTTACACCAGCTCTCCCAACCCAGCCTGAAGTGCAGAAGACGCGGAGCGGGGGAGCCGGCCGTGCCCCACACAGACCCGGCAGACCCGGCTGCGTATGTTCTGGTGGAGGCTTCTGAGGAGGAGGAGGGAAGCGTCTCAATGGTACATTCCACTACACTTGCAGAAGACAGGGTGCTTGAATTTAACGTTTTGAGATTGAAGTCGTTGAAAACCCTTGAAAACAAACATATTTATGAAAAATAAACCTCTACATTTTAGCCTGAGGTCGTCATACTCATATTCTAGTCGAGTCTGATGCTGCTCCACAGGGCTGTGATTATGAGGCGTCTTAACCGAACCAGGAGGAATATATTGGATAGACCTACGACCAATCAGAGCGAGCAAACGGCAAGGAAGGACAGCAAACACATCTTTACGATCGACACATGCTTGATTGCAGTTCTCTGTTCGTCTTTTAAAATGAATGCGCTGGCGATTTCTTTTACAACAGACGCGATAGCGGGATCTATATCTCAGTGCTCCAGCGGCAGCCATCTTTGTTGTAGACCAGTTCAAACCAAGCGCTCTTTGATGACGTGACGAATACGCAACTGCAGATCATCTGTCCATCACCGTATAAAGCCCGCCCTGGCCATCTGATTGGCCCGACGGTTTCTGAGCCGATCATAATTACTCCTCAACGGATCGAGTCCAGACCGAACTTCCCGAACAAAAGATGTTGTGTGCGGGTTCGGGCCGGCATCCGGGCTAGTAGTTTTATTGATAAAACAACCTTTTCACAAAAAATGAACGCTGCAGTCCGTCTGATATAGATATAGAGCCATTCCACATGACATGAACGTGATATTGCTCATATAAATATACGAGTTTCATTCTTCAGCTCAATCGTATAAACATGGGAGAAAGAATCAGGACGGCGAGATCTTTGTCTTCGTATCCTTTCAGTGGTTAAAGTTTCCAGTATTGAGTGTGTTGCACTTTATTAGTACCATTTTGTTTTATTTGTTTTTTTTATCTTTTGGAATTTGAAAGATAATAAAGATATTGTTTGATACGTGAGATCTCTGATTATAGTCCTTGAAAACCAGAAAGTAGTGCTTAAAGTCCTGGAGTGTCATGTTCCAGTGTCTGTACGAACCCTGAAAAGAATCTCACAATCCACAAACGAAAAGAAGACTTTCAGCTCGTAATGCTAATGTTGTAAAGTATCCTTTTGCAAAAAAAGGTTTAGCATTTACTGTTGTAGCTGATGGAAATGCTAATTATCTATAAAATAGGGGTGGATGATATGGAAAAAATACCCTTTTTTTTTTGCAGGCAAGTTCTTATTTACAATATCGGCCTGACGAGTGGAATAACCACTCAGGGGAAGGAAATAGGGCTATTAAATACAGTACATTAGAAAAACATACAGGTCAACAATTACATTAAATACAATTTAAAACACAGTAGACAACACACAATGATTATGTAGAGACGCAACTGCATGTGTCCGTGAACAAGGATGAAATAATAGGTTTAAAAGATGAAATTGAAATTAGTGTATCTAGTTTGAGAATGTTTTGCGGAGCAGAATGAAAAGTTAGTTTTGGGAATGCACAATTGAGGACCGTCGGTAATCGATATCACGATTCTTTTCCTGAAAAACTGGTCGCTCCAGTAAACAACTGAACTGTGGGAACATAACCGGACTCTGTGGCCTTTGAGAGCATTAACTATAAATTAAAAGGCCTAAAAAAAAGTTACTAATTATAAACAATTGGAAAAGTCAAGGAGTCGAAAAGTGAGGGAAAGTGCCGTCATGTTTATAGAAGAGCTTTTTCACAGACACTTTAGTGCAAAAAAATAATAATTAGAGCTGTAACAATATCCTCATGTTTGATATGATAGTATTGCTCCAAGACATATGATAAAAGGTGAACAATTACTGTTGATTAAAATGCTAAATTTGGTGTTTCATTGTGTGTGTAAATGAACAGGATTGGACTTTGTGCTGAAACCCAATGAACAATAGAGACGCCAGAATAACAATATTCATGATTCTGAAGCTGAAAACAGAATTATTTCAGACGAATATGCTTTCACTGTCACTGACTAGATATATTTAAAATAATGTCGGCCACTTTTACTGGTAACATCAGACATTAGGCATTATCAGCACACACAGATATTCCCCACTGCATTATTATACATTATATTCAACATTATAGAGTAGTTTCATGTAGTCCTGATACTATTTTTATTCTCACACAGTATTTTTCTATATTGGGTGAACTCTACACAATATTGTCACTATCCACGATACATATTGTTGCATTTTTGTATTGCGCTATATTGTGCCACCGCTAATGCTAATGTTTCTCCAGTGTCAGTTTTAAGCATGATCCTGCCAGTAATGGCGTCTTCTTCCGTCAGGAGCGGCTGGAGAAGTGTGTGTGCAGAATAAACCCGTTCCCCATGATGGAGTATCTCCAGCTGAGTTATGAAGAAGTGAGTGACTAGCCGTCCGTGCGATGATGCATTACCCAGAAATCCTGTCTGTCAACATATTGCTGCAATTATTGTATTATTACCCAGTCCTCCGTCGCTGCGGTCTCGTGGCCCGGGGTCCATCGGGGCGCTTTGAGGTAAAGTAGAGCTTGTATTGTTACAGCTGGATGTAGTCGAGCCAATCCAAACATCAGAAGTGACTGTGAAGGTCTTATCTGCTGTGTTCTCCCTGAAGTGTTAATGCAGCCTCCCTCAACAACAGCTCCCTGACACAGCCTCTCGTCAGTGCGCCCGCATCCCATCATTCTCCGCTTAAACACACCCTGCAGTCGAAGCTAAGAGGCGAAGAGTCATCATCCCGGCTGTATGCGTTACCTTTCTCTGACGTTCCCCAGTGTAATCTCTCAGACCGCTAGCGTGGGGTTGACCCAGAGCCAGTGTGATTTAGGAGACGTCTTAACATAACCTTGTTAGCAACCAAGCAAATCAATTGAGAAGCGATGCAGAGTCATTTGTCTCCTAACAAGATGCTTGTCTTTGTGTTTCAGGCTTTCTTTCTGGTTTATGCTCTTGGATGCTTGTCCATTTATTACAGCGGGGTGAGTTGTTACTGTTTACTGTGTGTCGGCCAGGAGTGTGTTTCCCGAACTATAGCCAACTAGAGTCGAGTTCTGTCGTTATCAGCAGTTCAACGAGTCGTGTTTCCCCAAACCATCGCTCTAATGAACATTCACAAACAGCATCGCAGAGTCGTGTGTGTGTGTGTGTGTGTGTGAGCGACAGATCTCCTGCGGTTAGAAACAGTTTCATGTTTTCATGACATGACTCAATAAATCCTGATCTTGAGCAAAATAAGCAAGCTGACATTCAGTGCAATCTATATCTTTTATTTAGTAAACAAACAATGTCATTTACGTCTGTTAGTTTGTCTAGAGATTTAAAGCGTTGTGTTTGAAGAGTGTGCATGTGTGAACGAGCTCGAGTGTGTAAGAACGAGTCTATGATTGAATCTGGAAATAAAGCAAAATAACTGAGAAAAATTAGAAATATTCCTCAGATGCCATGTTCGTGATTTATAGTAAAACATCTCGCATTATTTGATCTCAAACAGAATCATTAAAAGTATTATTACTCCAACGCCTGCGTGTGACTAGCTAGACGATTTCTTCAACGATGCACCGTACTATAGTACAGGTGAAACTCGAAAAATTGGAATATCGTGCAAAAGTTATAATTTTGATGATTATGGCTTACAGCTTATGAAACCCCCAAATTCAACATCTCATAAAATTAGAATATTACATGAAATAAAAAAAAAGATTTTAAATACAGAAATGTCGGCCCTCTGAAAAGTATAATCATGCATATGCATATAGTTATATACTAAATATATTAGTTTAACCTTTTAATTAGAAATACTGAAATACATGAACTTTTGCACAATATTACAATTTTTCGAGTTTCACCTGTAGTTAAGCAGCGAGTTACGGCGTTACACGGGAAACACACCCCAGTTTGTGTATGTCATTTAAATGTTGTTTCTTTATTGGTCGTAAGTTGGGTCTGGTCTTGTTTGCTATAGGACGCTCTGTCAGTCGCGCAGGTTTGGACGATGTTTCGTTCCCTTCAGCCCAACTTCTCCACCTCATACGCAGCATACCACTATTTCCGCAGTAAAGGCTGGGTGCCCAAATCTGGAATTAAATATGGAACTGACTTAAGTAAGGATGTTTCTCATAAAATCCTGATGCATGAATATGAGTGATATTGCTTTTATACAGCAAAACAGTGGTAACTTTACACTTAAAGAAACAAAATTGGTAACTATACTAAACGTTTGTAACTACACTTTTAAAGACAAAAATTGGTAAACTTTAAACTTAAAGAAAAAATTAACCACTTTTAAAGAAAAAAATTGGTAACTTCACTTTTAAAGAAAGGGACATTAGTGTAACGTTTTAGTTTGTAACACTACACTTAAAGAGAAACAAAATGGTAACTACAATCTTAAAAAAAATGACGTTCGTATAACACTTTAAAAAGAAGTTTGTAACTACACTTCTGAAGAAAACATTTTACATTTAAAGAAACAAAATTGGCAACACTACACTAAAATAAATTTGGTGTAACTTTATTTTAGTGTCCTTGTGTACTTACTATAGTAAATGATGCACACTTACAAGCAATTAGCCCTAATCCTATAGGAAGTGTGTGTTGGTAATATTACTCATTACTTATTTGTGTAATTATAACACCGTAACCAGGACAGCTTAAAATAAAGTGTAACCAAAGTTAACAACTTACATTGAAGTCAAATTGTGGCCAATTCATGCATTCATTTTTCTACATCAATGAAAATAATTTCAAAAGAATATCAAGCTTTGCATGTCAAGAAGCAACGCACAGACTGAAAGCAGAAAATATAAATATCCAGGTAGCCTTTAATGTTCATGCAAGAATAGTTGCAGTTAGAACATTTAAACGGATTGCATCGAATTCTCTTGTGTAGTGTGTAGCGGCGTAGAATCACCCGTCTGTTCACAAAAGCGCTGTTGTTTATGGCGTGTCCCTCTAAAACATTTAGGCCTGACCCTGAACTAGCGAGTCCAGCGGCGGAGGGATTTTCCAGTAGTGTGTGTGACGGCTGAATTATTCAGGTGAATTAAGCATTGCTTTCCTCACACTCAGACCCGTTGCGTTGAAACTGAGTCTTGGCTGTGAACTTCAGGAGTCATTGGTGGCGTTGACACATGACTCGCTTCTAGCACACTGTAGAGCTGCTATAGATTTCTTTTTCAGCTCAGATTCTCATTTGTTCTAGTGCTGATCCTTTATTTCTCTCTTTTCTAGTGCTCTACCGAAAAGGACCACCGTTTTATCATGCGAGGTTTGTTCTTGTTATGTTGAAAGTAGTTTGATTTGTTGCATCAAGATGCAGTCCAGCCGACATGCAAAACATAAATAATAAGCTTTAAAGGGATAGTTCATTAGCCCATGATTTACATAAATCATCCTAGTGTATATGACTTTATTCTTTCAGGCGAATACAATCAGAGTTACATTAAAAAATGTCCTGGCTCTTCCAAGCTTTATAATGGCAGTGAATGACTGTTTCTGTTTTGAAACCCATAAAAGTGCATCTATCCATCATAAAAGTGCATCTATTCATGATAAAAGTGGATCTGTCCATCATAAAAGTGCATCTATCATCATAAAAGTGCATCTCTCCATCATAAAAGTGCATCTGTCCATCATAAAAGTGCATCTGTCCATCATAAAAGTGCATCTATCCATCATAAAAGTGCATCTGTCCATCATAAAAGTGCATCTGTCCATCATAAAAGTGCATCTATCCATCATAAAAGTGCATCTGTCCATCATAAAAGTGCATCTATCCATCATAAAAGTGCATCTGTCCATCATAAAAGTGCATCTGTCCATCATAAAAGTGCATCTATTTGCATCACTTTTATGATGGATAGATGCACTTTTATGGACTTCAAAACAGAAAGTCTATTCTCTGCCATTATAAAGCTTGGAAGAGCCCGGACATTTTTTAATATAACTCTGAGTTCGTCTGAAAGAAAGTCAGTCATATACACTAGGATGCCTTCAGGGTGAGTCAATTATGGGCTAATTTTCATTTTTGGGTGAACTATCCCTTTAAACTGAATTCAGAACTGAATTTATGCTGTTTTTTCACGTCAACTTAACTGCTTTAATATGTAATAAGCCTTCAAATGCTTGCAGCTTCTGCTTCAGTGCGTTTGATTGTGTGTTCAGCTACTCAGTGGTGGTGGAGAGATCAGACGTGTGTTTCAGAGGCGCTTCACTGAGGTCCTTCAGCTGGAGGACTCTCGCCGCTCTCAGCAGAACCACCGGGAACGTCTCCAAGGTACCGCACTTATATCACATCTCTACTCTGTCACCTGTCACTCACAGGAGATCGGCCAATAGCAAACCACAACCATCCAATCAATTCCACACTGACACAATCAAGCCCCGCCCACATGTGTTCTTGTTCCTGAAGCGATTCACTCGATATACGACACAATAGAGGAGAAAAGACCAGCGCATCTTCAGTTTCATGCTGACTTTAATTACAGGATCTGAATTTTTTCTCATTTTAAATCTAATTTTAGTAAGTATCCCTTAAGTCACCTCTGTGGACTGAATAACGGGAGTAACCAGTGGACCAATGGTGTCGCAGCGTCTCTAATGTTGGTCTGGTGTTTCTGAAAGTGTGTGATCAGAATGATTGTAATTCCCTCCAGAAGCGTCTCACACACACGAGTGTGTTCCCGAACACCAGCATCCGCACGCTAGAGAACACGACAGCGTTTACTGTGTTTCTCTGACGCTCACACACTCGTTTATGATGGAGGGAAAAGAGTCCGATGGCAGAAACTAACAGTTTTATTGCTGATATTTCTGACTTAACTAAATTTGCAACTTTGGATGGAAACATCTATTGTTAGTTAGAGACGCTGCACAGACGCAGGTAATTCACACGCACATCTCTCTCTCTCTCTCTCTCGATAATTCGTTCAAATACAGGTGAAACTCAAAATTTGAATATCGTGCAAAAGTTAATGTAGTTCAGTAATTAAAATTAAAAGGTGAAACTAATATATTTAGTATATATAACTATATACATATGCATGCTTATATGCGTGTTTTGTGTGCAGGAACTGATGCTTTGCTACGTCATCACTCCATCAGATCTGACAGAAGACATGCTGTCGTCTCCCGAGTGTGTGAAGCGGTTCACCGTACAGGTGTGTGTGTCTCAGAGTTTCTCTACACGTCTGGATCTGTAATATTATATTTATGATGCTATCGTGTGTGTTCAGGAGGTGCTGGTGAGCAGATGGGTCTCCTCAAGAGAGCGAACAGAACAGGAGGACGTTTAAACCTGCATTCCTCTTTACATTCCTTACATGTTTATTTTGCTTCAAAATATTAGGTTGCTATTTATTTTTTTAATAATGTGCAGAGATTGTTTAAACAACATCCAGACACAAGTTAAAGAGTGTTCAGCAATAAATCTACTGAGAGAAGCCCAGTGTCCATTGTGTTTTATCACTAGAGCAGCTTCTCCGTCATCGGGGAACGGTTATAAAGGTTACGGAAGGAATAATTAATGTCGGTCTGTTGAATTGTTAGAAAATAATAGCAGAGTGGCCATTACACCTTAGGTGTGCATTACTTGCTAATAATTCAACGGTCTGGAGTGAATTATTCTGCTTATATTACAGTTACATCTCAAGACATTGTTCAGATGATGTATTTCAAGATATTTGTCTGTTTTTTGTCTTTAGACGCTCGTGTGTGTGTGTGTGTGTGTGTGTGTGTGTGTGGGACTAATTTCATACACATCTCATCCTATGCCTCTGTTGCGAATTCCAAAACGTAATTTTAGAGCTAATAATGGAGACTTGAGCCACTAATGCAGTTATGAGAGCGAGAGAGAGATTAAGCGTGTGAATTATCTCAGTCTGTGTTGACGCTTTTCCATTGTGTGTGTGTGGTTTTGCGGGAAGAGAGTAAGTGCTTTCCGTACATAATGAAACGTAATTTTGTGGCAAAAAACATGGGAATAATGTAGTTTTTATCCTGTTTAGGCTACTACATGTGACCCTGGATCACAAAACAAGTCTCGAGTCACACGGGGATATCAGTGGCAATAGCCAACTATACACTGGATGGGTCAACATTATAGATGTTTCTTTTATGCCAAAAATCATTAGGATATTAAGTAAAGATCACGTTCCATTTAGATATTTAGTAAACTTCCTACTGTAAATATATCAAACATGTATTTCTGTGAGTGGATGATGCACAATCGCTAACAAATGCACAACTTTAAAGGAGATTTTCTCAATGTTTCGATTTTTTTGCACCCTCAGATTCCAGATTTTCAAATAGTTTTATATCGGGCAAATATTGTCTTATCCTAAATAACCATACAACAATGAAAGCTTATTTATTCAGAATCTCAGTTTTAAGAATTGTGGTCCAGGGTCACACATTTATTAGCTTGGTCTGTCGTGAGTTTTGGTTCTTTTGCTCTGAAATAGCTGAAATCATTTGGCAAAGTGATATGGACGTGTTGCGGTCAAAACCTGCCTGGAACTACTTTAGCTGTGCATTTACCTGTAAATAACTGCACACCTTAGAATGTCTGTCAGCCAATCAGATTCAAGCATTCTCCAGCCCTAGTATACGCAGTGAGAATGGTTATTTGGCCTGACACTGGAAAAGCGGCTAAAATATTTGCATGAAAATGAATAGAACTCAAATTCTGGACAAAAGACCCATTCACACTAAAGTTATGGTTTTAAATATCAGTCTAAATCTAAAAGAATGCATTTAATCACTTAGCATACGCTTTCATCCAAAAGCGACTTACAAATGAGAAGAGCAACAGAACAAACTCATGATAGGACAACATGTAAGTGATCATGTGACCCTTCTTAGGTTGGTCTAACGCAGAATATGTACTTTTTTTATTATTGAGATTCTGCATTACAGATATACCGACACATAGGTTGTAAACACATTCAGAATGATATTTTTCCAGCTGGTGAACGATAAAAACATGGTCACATTCATTCGACTCAAGTATCTAAACCATAAAGTGTTTTCTGGGAGCGAAATAAATATGTCTGACTTTAAAAGCTTTACAAAAGTGTAATTTCAGCTCATATAACAGTATAGATTAATATGCACATTTAGGCATCATTCAATCAAATTCCACCTTGATACAAGAGACATGAATGATTAAATATGATAAATCTGTGAGGATCCTATGGGCAGGAGTTCTGGCTGTCCTCACTCGGACTGTCCTGCGCTTCTCTTCGGGTTCTCGACGATGTAGAAGTGATTCTGGGAAATCTCCCGGCACAACATCATGTACTTGGAGGCTCTTCTGATGCGGGGCAGAACGAAGGTGTGTGTGAAGCGGTCTTTGCTCAGGCCCGGCTTGGCCTGCGCCGCCAGGACACAGTTGATGAATGTTAGCGTGAAGCTGAAGCAGTTGTGTGTTTCCTCGTTAAAGCTGGAACATAATCACGGACAGGCTGATCAACACCAGACGCTCAAGCAGGAGCTCACTTCACAACATCTCCGGGTCATTCACTCCCCACGACATTCAAGAGCTTCATGTCTTTCTTCAGTGGAAAACAAATTACATTTTTGAGGAAAGCATTAGTGGGTAAAGTATATAAATGTGTATTGTGTTATAAAAGTCGCTGGTTTGTGTAGATGAGACTCGTATTCCTCGGCTGGATCGTGTCGAGACTCTGAAGCTGCACTGAAACTCACATCTGGACCCGTTGGACCCCATTGAAGTCTCTATATGGAGGAAATCCTGGAGTGTTTCCTCAAAAACCTTCATTTCTGTTCCACTGAAGACAGACATGAACATCTGATGATGTGGAGAGTACTTTTTTTTATTGAGTTTCATCAGAGGGGTCCTTATCGCACTTGAACCACGAATAGCTACACACGTCATTCACACACACACACAAGAAAATATAATGGATTCGAGGAGTTTTGTGGTTGAAATTTAAAAAAAAGTAACAAACCTCGCGGGTCAATCTGATCCCCTTAGGAATGAATGCAATGGGAGCAATGCTTCAGTACACATAGAAAAACCTAAAAATGCTCAAAATTTAAAACTAAAAATGCAAAAAAAAATGACTGTATAATGTCTACATGTATACCTGAGTGCACACTGAAGTAAACTGACTTTAGGACCCAGAGGAACAGCTCATCTGCTCCATATAGAGATATAAGCACATCTGGACTCATGAAATATCATCTTATTTTATTATTTTCCTCAAGAGTTCTGCAAAGACTCCCAATGTAAGATATTTTAAGCTGAATTAAAGGGTTATGCATGAAATTGTGAGTTATTTTAAATTTAAGTTGAAATAATGAACAATGTAGGCTACTTAAATTACTGTTTATTTATTATTTATTGATCAAATCTAGTAATTTAAAGGTAAAAAATAAAAAATCTCCCAAAAACATTCCATTAAAATTTTTAAAGTATGATTTTAGGGCTTCGGGTTTTTTTGACCCGCGAGGGAAGGATGAAACCTACCCATCACAGGAAACATTCAGCATTTTACATTTTCAATAAAACATTGTTTTTTTATGTTTTTTAATCAATTTCCTTCGCGGTGACCATTGGCTAGTCCTCACAGTATAGGTGATTTCACGTTTTACTATCCTTGTGGGGACATTTGGTCCTCACAATAATGTAAACATGAGCGCGCGCACACACACTCACACGCGCAGAAAACTGCATCCAACGCAATGACGTCTTTAATGTAAAGGGGCTAGAATATACAGTTTGTACAGTATAAAAATCATTACGTCTATGGAGAGTCCCCTTAAAGTGGACCAGACGCGTGCGCGTGTGTGTGCGCGTGCGTGTGCAGTGTTTGACCTGTGCCACAGCGGGTCCCACATCTGATGGGAGGAGAACTTCTCCAGGTACTGGTCCCACTGGTTTATGAGACTGAACATGTCGGGCTGGACCAGCGGCACACACACACAGCATTCCCATCCCTCCTGCTCCCGCTGGACTCCGGCCCTCGTGTAGTTATAGACTATCCCTGGGTCAATTCAGTTCACATTATTATAGCGCTTTTAACAATACACATTGTTTTAAAGCAGCTTTACAGAAAATGCATGAGTCCACATTACAATTTAGAGTGATCTATTATCAGAGGAAACGGTCTAAGTTATGTATTTCAGAAATGTATATAGCCTACAAATCACAGTTAGCGAAAAATTCGGCTTCAGGTTTTTTAAAAAGACATTCATTTACATATAATTCCAACACAATCTCATCGCAATTCATAACTAATTTACATTTTGGCGAATTATTGTCCTATTCATTTGAATCTCTTTCATTCATGCTTACCATTTTCCAAATATCTGATCGTTTTGTGTGATTCACATCATAGCCTACATGATTTCGTGCAAAATCACCACCTCGTAAAATAGTTACATTTTCCCATGAGATAAGTTTGTATAATTCTGCAGATCAGATTCTGTATCTTTTGTGATTTTATTTCCCCCTGTATTTATACGGATTTCCATATTTTACGTAAAAAATAAATGAAGCTCAATGTTGTACTTTTGTACTTTTACTACTTTAAATAATAATTATAATAATTAACATTGTTATTAATAATAACAATTCTATTAATACCTTTATTAAAACAGATTGTATTGTAATTGTAATATTATCATGATTATAAAATAGGCCTACTCTATCTTTTTAATTTTATAATACAATATGTATTATTGCATTATAAAATATTAAACATTTTAATAATCATTTCCTTTTTGTCTTTAGCTGCTCACATGCCTGTAAAACACAAAATGTTTTAAAGTGAAATTTACTGAATGTCATTAATATAGTTAGTTGTATTTAGTACCATTTACCATTAAAATCATAAGCAGTTTTATTAGTAGGCTATCATTGAGATACTATTATGGCTTTTATTATTATTTTGAATCAGTTTTTATTATATTGTCCATCATTTAATTTCAAATTTTAGTACTTTAACTTAAACTAAGTGAGAAATGTTTAAATTAATAGGCAATATATATTAAAATTTTATTTTGAGTTAAAAAAAGATTTTTTTATGGTTAGTGTTAACCCTGATTATAAGAAAACTAAAACTATATACACTAGCAAATACACATTCCTGTACATTTCTTTATATACTGTAGCACTTTTTTGTGGTAAAATGACATCACAAACCATTAGTGTTAGTGATTCCTGTATGTAGATCAGAGTGGCCGTCAAAGTCCCTGCAAAAGCACAGCGTCAGTCCAAAAACTGTTCTTTATATGAGGATTTTCTCTTCAGTGTGTTAATGTCGTACCTGAGCACAGTGTGTTCTGCTGATGCCACGAGGAACGCGCACGGGACTTTGTGTCCGTTCGAGAAGGGGTTGGGAACGCTGACCGGCGCCTCCTCAAGCCGCTTCCCACTGAAACTCATCCCGCATTCAGGACACTGATCCGGGACGAAGAAGCAGAAGATGTCCTTCTCACAGTGGTTGAGTTTGATCACACTCCTGTCCATCGGGAAGAACTCAGACAGACTCTGTGTGAGACCGCACTCTGAGTGAACAGAGTGTGTGTGTGTGTGTGTGTGTGTGTGTGTGTGTGTGTGTGTGTGTGTGTGTGTGTGTGTGTGTGTGTGTGTGTGTGTGTGTGTGTGTGTGTGTGTGTGTGTGTGTGTGTGTGTGTGTGTGTGTGTGTGTGTGTGTGTGTGTGTTTCAGTGACGTCGAGACGCTTCACGCGGATCCGGTTTCCGCTGACGCCATTAATCCTGAGGAACTGCGGTGTCGGTTTCATGGCAACTTCATTAATGCTCATCAGCTCGAGTGACAACAGGCTTCAGTTCCTCCGTGTGCCTTCTGTCAAAGACTGACGATAAACAGATCAGTCATTCTTTACACACACGCACACACACACACACACACACAATTGATTTCTTTATTTGAATCCACCAATCAAATTTCTTACAGAAAGGGTTCAAATATTTCAGAGATAACACAGCTTCGACACTCAGGGGTACATAAAACATCGCTTACGCCACACAGCAAGGCTGCCTATTACAGCAGATATAGAGCAAAATTTTGCCAGCTGTTTAGACTTTCCTTTTGGTAGCCCTGCCAGTCTCAGTCCACTAACAGCCGATTTGTGGACATGTCCCAGGCTGCCAAATATCAATGCCACAAACTTACATGCATAGCCTAGGTCACTGATCTTTGCAAGGAGGGGCTGGTATTGTATATGTCCATATACAAATCAAAAACACAACCTATTTCAAGGACTAACACGTCCCTTCTATCTGTATCTATGAGCACAACGTCAGGGGTGTTAGGGATGTTTCGAAACAAATCATCAGAACTGTTAAACCAGTCCGATATTACTCGTAAATGTTTATACATAGGCATATTTTTTGGAAATATGTTTTGAACAGCACTTGCAATGAGATCTACAATACGGTCATGGCGTGCTGTGTATAACCCTTCATACATATTACAGCCATTTACAATATGGGCAACTGATTCAAGGTGATCAGAGTTAGAATGCATTATGCAGTGTGGATAGTAATTTTCAGGGTACCATAATGCTAGGTTGTATCTGGTTGGTAACACCTGAAGTCTGGCCTTGACAGTGAAGTAAAGAATATCCGCCCCTATTGCAGCATTTCTGTACATAGAATGAGAGGTAGAATGGTCAGCAAAGTCAAGGCATGCCAGTTTTCCCTGCATTTTTAGTCCAGTCCAGTGTTGTTTTGTGTCCATCTGTTTGATGTTCATTAAAGATCTTCTTGCTGTTGCGCTCTGTAGTGTGTTGTGTCTCATTGTGACAGACTGTGGCCTTCACAGTAACAGATGGGTCAGTGACCACTGCGTCAGATACCTCTGGTGCAGTTTGTGCGTTGCTTTGTGTCCACTGTAGTTTAACTGCCAATCTATTACACAAGTCGTTTAAGTCCGGCAAGTCTGAGCGAACTCCGAAACCTACGGCTCGTGTGTCCAGTTTACTGTTGCTCTTCCTCCTGAAGCCTAGGAAGCTGTCTTGATCACCAGTGGCCAAAGGGATTTTTCTCTTCCTAAGGTATTTAACCAAAAATAACATCATATCCCATTTACTGGACGTGAACTGCATTATTGCACACACACACACACTCACACACACACACACACACACACACACATACACACACACACACACACACACACACACACACACACACACACACACACATACACACGCACTTGCAATCAAAATTATTCAACCCCCATTGCAAATCAGGGTCATCTGCAAAATTTGCAGACTTTCAGCTGTTTGCAATTAACAAATCAAACAAAAGTATTTGAAAAAAACATTTAATTATTCATTTATCATTATTCAACCCCCTGAATAGAATCCCTCACACATCTGCAGATCAGGTGTTGTGTCAGTAATCAAGGGCTTCATTAGTTGCAGCAGGTGTGCTTGAGCTAGAACACATGAAATATTGAACTGGTGAGGTTTGTTGAGTGTCACGTTTGACTGAATGTTGGAAATATGGCAAAAGAATGGTCCAAACCGTTAAGAGATGATATCATCCCCTTCACAAACGAGGAACAGGATGACAAATGATATGAAGGCACTCGGTGTTCCTAGAGCCTCCGCTGGAAGCATCGTTCCCGGGTTCAGTGTTAAAGGAGCAGTGCGGGCCGGAGAAGTGCTGGGAGACACAGGCGCATCGGTCTCCTGACTCGACCCCACAGGAGCCTCTGCGGGATTAGAAGGCCAGGAATATCCCTGAACTGGAGCCCGTCGCTCACGAGGAACGGCTCGGATCCCTCAGGAACAGAAGCTGCGGTCGATTATGCCTCTCGATTCAGCAGAAGTGTGTTCTACTGAGAGCTAGAGATGCTTGCCATGAAGAGCTGAATCATTTTGAGACTGCCGAAGTCATTAAAAGTTGCATTTTCAGTTGAATTTGCGGAAACCACTTGAAACATTTGTTGTGAGCTATTTCAGTCACTTTTGTTTGATTTGTTCGTTGCAAACAGCTGGAAGTCTGAACATTTAGCCATACACCTGATTTGCAGTGGTTCGATTGCAACTGTATATAGACAGAAACAACTGAAACATGACTGATGACGAGTGAAACATAAAGACATGATCTTGTTTTATTGGTGCTTTTTGAATACAATAAAAATTTCATTTTGAGAAGCTTTGAGAATATTAATAAAACTATAATACATTAGTATCTTAATAATACCAAAACAACTGCTTATAATTGAAATGTTAAATGGTACAACTATAATATTAATGCCATTGCACAGTAAATTGTACTTTTAGATATTTTGCATTAATAAAAGTAACTGAATGACCAGTAGATTTATGTGAAATAAATCAAAGTGCTTTTTTAGTCAGTTAAATATATAATTTTAGTATCTCAGAAAAATGTCTCTTTTTCAAGCCTTGTGATGTGACATTGAACATCTTTATACTGGATGAACTGTGTGCAGATTGAATGAGCTTATATTAGGATTCAGGTTGATTCTCCTGAGAAGTTGAAACTATGCAAATACACTAAAATTGTCCCAAAAAGCGTTTAATATGCGAGTGTGAGTTCGGCGTCACTGCAACTCTAAACCAAAAGTCTCCAGTATTTACAGGGTTACAGACTGACCCTGTCATGTGATGAATGACATCATCACTCTTAGAACAACAGGTTCTATGGAACCTTGAATGGTTCCGTCTGGAGCTTCATTTGCAGAACCTTTTTCCCATCGTAGGATCATTTTATGGATTTAGTTTTAATCTATTTAGTCTCAATTCACTTTTAATTTTAATTACATTTTCTGAATTAACTGCTCAAAAACATACTTTATCACTAGAAACATTTAAATACCTCATTGAAGTTAATATAACTTTTGTCCCTCTAGGGGTTAAAACCAAAACTGCATGTATTTGCGTAAGAGCATTATTGTGGTTGTGCTTCGGCTCTGAGCGGATGAATATGATTCTCCTGCTGCTCATAACACATTCACTGCCAGAGATAGAACAGTTTAGATGACAGATCTCAAGCTGAAGCTGAAGAGTTACTGTAGTTTTACACATTAATATACACAATACTTCCTGAAGAAATAAATAAAGAGTAATAAAACACCATCATCATCATCACATCTCAAACCCCTCAGTTCTTCATCTCCTGAAGACAAGCTGATGTTGATTCTTGTTTTATTACGAGCGCTCTCGTTCTCTTTTCTCCAGCAGACTCTCTGTTCACACACACACACACACACACACACACACACACACACACACTCACACGCACACACACACACACACACTCACACACTCACACACACACACACGCACGCACGCACGCACGCACGCACGCACTCACACACACACACTCACACACACACACACACACACACACACACACACTCAACTATTCTCTGACCCCCCCCCACACACACACTCACTCACTCAGTCACACACAAAGACACACACATTATGTATTGAGTCATTATATAACTCTTGATATATATAAAATAAAAAAAATACATAGTGTACATTTAAACATGAAAGTATGATGCAATAATTGAAGACATTTCTCCTTCAGTCTTAAAATAAAGCTTCTTTATTCCATGAAGAATCTTTAACATCCAGGGAATCTCTCAATCGCACAAAGGGTTCTAGATTGTAAGAACGGTTGACTGGAGGAATGCCTAGAGTTCGAGAACACCGTGTGGTTTAATACAGCGCTGCATTTATGAAGAGCAGTGAATAATAGGCCTATACTATATGCAGTGTATTCAATGATGAAGCGTTTCATGAAGAAATGTGCATCACATCATCCACTGCATTCGCAGTGTAAAATCCGTGTTGTGATATGGCATGATAGATGTTGATGTATTGAGAAAGCATCTTCATTCTGGGTGAGACGTGGCGTTGGGTGAACTGATCTCTGGTCAGAGGCGCTCGGCCGCTCAGCAGGAGCATGTGGTTTATAAAGCTCAGAGCGAAGCCGTAACAGCAGGAGCCGAACACACGCTCCTCCTCAAACCTGCAGCAACACACACGCACCGGTCTCACCGTCGGGACACGTTTCGGTGTGGTAGGTAGCGGCGTCACAATATAGAGCAATACAAAAATGCATCAATATGTATAAAAATGACATGTATAGAGCATTTTAGGGTCAGGACTACACGAAACTACTCTATAATGTTGAATATAATGTATAATAATGCAGTGGGGAATATCTGTGTGTGCTGATAATGCCTAATGTCTGATGTTACCAGTAAAAGTGGCCGACATTATTTTAAATATATCTAGTCAGTGACAGTGAAAGCATATTCGTCTGAAATAATTCTGTTTTCAGCTTCAGAATCATGAATATTGTTATTATGGCGTCTCTATTGTTCATTGGGTTTCAGCATTACATTTACACAATGTAACACAAAATTGAGCATTTTAATTAACAGTTAAAAGAATTGTTAACGTTTTATCTTGGAGAATCGCATTAATCTGGTCTGGCGAGTTCTGGTGATATGTATCATGACATGAGGGAATCGTGATGCTGTACCGCTCTGAAGTCCAGTCTGGAAGCACAGAGAACTTCTCCAGCTCAGCGTCCCATGATCCCGCGAGCTGGACACACACACACACACACGCACACCGTTCCCAGCCGCCAGCATCTCTGCGGACCCCGGACAGCGTGTAGTTATAGACCAGACCTGCGACAAACACAGCTGGCGAATACACACTCAAACTAGCCAATATTATAATATTCACAGGTGGGAAATACTGTACCTTCTGAATTTGAAAGACCCACGTGTATCTCAGAGTCACTCCATTCTCTGGAGAAAAACATTTAAAACAATAATAGAAAAAGAGTCACTATAGCTTATCATTCAACAGTCTCGAAAGAGTCTCTTCTGCTCAGCAAGGCTGCGTTTATTTGATCAAAATTCAGAACAATTGTTTTACATTTCAAAATAGCAGTTTTCTATGAGTTTATTCCTGTGACCAAAGATGAATTTCCAGCGTCATTACTCCAGTCTTCAAGTGATAGTTCACCCAAAAATGTGTGTGATCATATAATTTAGTCTGACCCGATGCATGACCTCTGACCCGACGCATGACCTCTGACCCGACGCATGACGAGTGACCTCTGACCTGACACATGACCTCTGACCCGACGCATGACCTCTGACCCGACACATGACGAGTGACTTCTGACCCGATGCATGACCTCTGACCCGACGCATGACGAGTGACCTCTGACCCGACACATGACCTCTGACCCGACGCATGACGAGTGACCTCTGACCAGACACATGACCTCTGACCCGACGCATGACCTCTGACCCGACGCATGACAAGTGGCCTCTGTCCTGACATGACCTCTGACCCGACGCATGACAAGTGGCCTCTGACCTGACATGACCTCTGACCCGATGCATGAGGAGTGACCTCTGACCCGACACATGACCTCTGACCCGACGCATGACCTCTGACCCGATGCATGACCTCTGACCCGACGCATGACAAGTGGCCTCTGACCTGACATGACCTCTGACCCGATGCATGAGGAGTGACCTCTGACCCGACACATGACCTCTGACCCGACGCATGACCTCTGACCCGATGCATGACCTCTGACCCGACGCATGACGAGTGACCACCACCGTCGGTGTGTGAATGGGTGAATGTGAGGCAATATGTAAAGCGCTTTGGTGGCCATTGGGTCTGTGAAAGCGCTATATAAATGCAGTCCATTTACCATTTACCATTTATATTTACTTCTGACCCGACGCATGACGAGTGACCTCTGACCCAACGCATGACGAGTGACCTCTGACCCGACGCATGACGAGTGACCTCTGACCCGACACATGACGAGTGACCTCTGACCCGATGCATGACCTCTGACCCGACGCATGACGAGTGACCTCTGACCCGACACATGACCTCTGACCCGACGCATGACGAGTGACCTCTGACCCGATGCATGACGAGTGACCTCTGACCCGATGCATGACGAGTGACCTCTGGCCACTAGAGGCCGGCTGCAGAAGAGAGTCAGTCCCATAGACCCGCATGTTAAAATGCCCAACTTTACAGCAGAAAAAACATGTCTACAGCCTGGTGCAAAAAGTGGTTTTGGTCTATGAAGCTAATTTTGTCCTTTATGACGACTGTAAGGGGGGTGAATTTTTTTGTAACTCATCCGTTTAAATTATATTAAGCCCTAAAGTTGTGCGTAATTAAGGGTGTGGCCACTTGAGTGACAGGTGGATTTCCGCTGATGTCCCTACTATCCGTTTGTCTGCTAGCGTTAGCGCCACGTCACCTCAGCTAATCCGCCTCACTGCACATTTTTATTTGTCTGGGAGTGACGCGCAGCCAAGATGGCGACGGCCGGCTCCGCCCACTTTGGGCTTCAAAAATGCTCTTCAGAAACAATCTTATGAGAGAATCTAGTGTCATGGAAACTACAAACATATTTTTTTTTACAGTCTATGGTCAATACATAATGAGTTGGGTCAGAGGTCACTCTTTCGCCAGAACTAGACTCGCGTACAGCCGTTACTGGAAGCCAGTGATTATAGTTTATGAAGTTATATGGATATTTGTCTTGGCTTCAGAAGGCCTTTATTAACCCCTGGATCCGTATGGATTACTGTTATGATGATGGATGCACTTTTTTGGGCAAATCTCAGGCACCATTCACTCCCATTATAGAGCTTGAAGAGCCAGGATATTATTTAATATATCTCTTTGTGTTTGATTGTTTTATACGTAGCCAGTGTTTCCCAGCTCCATCTGAAATGCTCAGGTTTATCAACAGTTAATGCTTAGCATTGAAACTTCATTACGTTTTCGAAATAATCCACTAAACAAGTTGCGATTTGAGGAGTATGCACTGATATTTCCAGTTCCATCTCATTATCTCAAGATCACGCCCACAATTGTGGAACTCATGAATATTCATATTCACTCCGCCCACTGGAACAGTATTTCACAGGAACTGAATATTAAATATGAATAATAGTCGTATAAACTCACCCAAGATGTGATGGTCCGTGAATAGATCCTATAAGAAACGCACATGAGACTTTGTGTCCATTAGTAAAGGGGCAGGAAAGCGCGACAGGCGCGTCTAACAGTCCGAAAGTTAGAGTCTGATGACAGATCGGACACTGACACTGAGAATATGAGGAGAAAGTGTACACATCTCTTCCACAGTGTCTGTATTTGATCACTGTTTTCTCCATTAGTGTCCAGGTGTTCGCGTTACCTGTCGTCCTCTGAGCCTGATCTCAGATCGGTTTCGTTTTCTCACTTTCCACAGGTGACGTCATTGTGTTCGAAACTAGTCCAGCAGGCGGCGCAAAAAAACAGTTTCTCCAGTAAAGCCATCTATAAAATTAAATAATATAACTTATTCTCTTTCCAGGTCAGTTTATCCGGTTCATTCGCTCTTTTGGAGCTACATTATTTCCCACACCTTTCCTAATCAGTATCTTGTTCTTATTTATTTGTTATGTTTTATGAACTTGCGGATTTTACCATCAACCTTCCAGGGACTACAGATGAAAAATAGCCTGTATGGCTAAATCTGGCACATTTACATAGTGGACTTGAGTGCTCGTTAATTGATGTGCATTGCCCCTTTTAAAATAAATAAATTCAAAATTAAAATTCAAAGCTGGTTATGTTCAGCTTCAGCGGAAAAGGCGATATATGCAGTTCGTGAACAAATCGTTCAAAAGAGTCAGTTCAAACGATTCCATGCGTACTTACATGATGTAAAATAATCGTTTGTGAACTCCCAGCAAACACAGAACGTTTCCCCGACGTTCCCGTTTTATAAACCAAATAAGAACTGCTATTTTAACCAAAAACTGAAATTGGGCTATGAAACGATTCATTCGAAAGAACCGACTCGTGGAAGTGAATCGCACTAGGCGGAAGCAATGATCAGTCGCGGCGCTGAGCCGGTGATATTTTCAGGTTGCACAAAATCGTGCAGACAGTAACATTTCACAGTAGAATATTACACTCGTAGCCGGATAAAAGATGTCAACGAAACAAGTGACCTGCAGGTAAAGAGAAACGCATATCCGTCATTACACAGCCACCAAAGCATCGCTGACTGCAGTAAATAAGGTCATTGATAATATCATCATGACTTTGACATGAGAGAAAATGATGTAGCTGGACTGACGCATCGAATCTCTGACATCTACACAGTTATTCAGCATCTCATGCTCAGATTCAGGCGTGTGGATGATGTTTTGTGTGTGTGTAGGTATTTCCTGCACGGTGTGTGTCGTGAGGGCAGCAGGTGTTTGTTCTCTCACGATCTGACCACGAGCAAACCTTCAACCATCTGTAAATACTACCAGAGAGGAGTCTGTGCCTACGGAGACCGATGCAGGTGACGCAATTATCACGTTTTACATCTTTTTGCATGCATTTTGCTGAGTAACTAGGCATATTTCATGAGTGATTCTTCAATTATTCTTTGATGACGTGTGTACTGCCGCGAGGGCGGGGCAACCTGTCACTCACATGAGATCCACCAATAGCAAACCACAACCATCCAATCAATTCCCCACGGACACAAGCCCCGCCCTACATTTGTTCTTGTTTGAGAAGCGTTTCACTCGGATATAAGCCCTATAGACCCTTTTCAGTTAGTAAACATTGTGACGTTTCTTTGTGGGCGGAGCTCAGGTGGAGGAAAAAAGATTCCCCTGGCCGAAAACCCGAAATCTGATTTTATCTTAATATGTAAGGTCACTCACTGTCCAGGACTGCGATTGTTATTTGCAAAAGTAATCTTTAGGACAGAACCAGATTGACCCGACACGTACACACTCACACAGCGGATGATCTGACAGGATTAACGCTACCTCGATTGAGTGGCCTGATATCTACACCTGATAGAGAAACTGAGGGCGTATAAATCTTTAGATGCCTGTAACTATGTGCTGAATGGTCACGTTCACCACTTGTGTGATACGATCCGCAGTTCTGCCTAGCCAGCGCAAAGCCACAACACGACTATGCAAAGAGTGACACTACAGTGCAATTTTAAAGATGTGAATATTTTCTAAAAATAAAAATTCCAGATACAGCTATTTAATTTTTTAACTTTATGTATTTGATTATTCTTTCTTACCAGGTTCTTCTAAAAGTCTAGTCACAATCAATCACATCAATGTATATACAATCGCAGATGATTCACAAATAAAAGAATAGGAGAAAAGTGACTTAATAACAGAATGAAAAGGTCCCATAATTGAAGAATCACCATGTCTGTCTCATATATGTATTAGATGTGTGTTGTGTGTGTGTGTGATAGATATGATCATGTGAAGCCGTGTGGCCGCGGCGCAGCGGTCGAGAACCCGAACAGATCCGGGTCAGCGCCGGGACCCGCTCCACCAGCAAACACTGGCAAACCTGCCAAAAAGCCACTGGTGCTGCGAGACAAAGGTGCGATACCCTCATGTCTCTCAATACACATCCCGATACTGAACTCACCATACCATATTATTGCGATACTCCAAGACATATGATGAAGGATTTACAAAAAATAACTGTTGATTAAAATGCTAAATTTGGTGTTTCATTGTGTGTGTAAATGAACAGGATTGGACTTGGTGCTGAAACCCAATGAACAATAGAGACGCCAGAATAACAATATTCATGATTCTGAAGCTGAAAACAGAATTATTTCAGACGAATATGCTTTCACTGTCACTGACTAGATATATTTAAAATAATGTCGGCCACTTTTACTGGTAACATCAGACATTAGGCATTATCAGCACACACAGATATTCCCCACCGCATTATTATACATTATATTCAACATTATAGAGTAGTTTATTGTAGTCCTGACACTAACATGCTCTAAACTTGAATTTGTTTCTCACAGAGTCATTTTTATTTTGGGTGAACTATACACAATATTGGCACTACTCACGATACATTTTGTTGCATTTTTGTATTGCGATATATTTTGACACGATATATTGTGACACCCCTAGTCTGCACTCATGACTCTAGCGCAGATACACTACATACTACATTAGAAATGAAAGAAATATAGTAACTTACTGGACTCTATTAGGGGTGTGCAATGTATGTCGTCTACGGTAATATTGTGATTGTTGTTTTAACTATGTGCGATCGACATAATCGAGTGTGTCCATCACTTTACAGGAACACAGATGGAGCGCGCACACACACACACTACATGATGTAGTCTAGTAGGTTAGACTAGTGCGCTTGTGCATTCATAACGCCCTCAATATTCAAGATAAGGGGTAAAAATACCTCTGTATGTCTTTTATAGTTATATAATTTAATTTATCACATGAAGAGTGCCGTTTTTTCTTCCATTTTTAAAGTCCTCCTGTGTTAAAACTCCAGCGTTTAATGTTGTTTATGTGTCTATGTGGTGTTATTAATATGCTTTAAGACACACATGTGTAAGTTCATAAGTCGACAGCATTGCTGAGTATTTTCTGCTTAAAACTGCAGTGAACCAAAGACAGTCTCAAAAACACGCTTTGAAATCGCTGGTGTTTCTGACGTCACAAACGACCTTGTAACCAATCAGATCAACGTGTGCTCGTCAACCAGTGGATCTCTGAGTGAGGGAGTGAGTGAGTGAGTGGAGGCGGGGCTCATTTGCATATTCATAGAACCGCGCATACTAAAAGGGTGTCGAGTTACATTCAAGATATTTTAAGACATGAAGAAGCGTTTAATTTGGTTTGAGTTTAAAGGGATAAAGTTATTGAGTACAGGGGGACTTTAATTATCAGCATGTACAAATGTGATATTGATTTTATACAACAGTTCAGCAAACAGGTTAATATTAAGTGACTTTCATTTTAGACACAATATCACCATTAAAAATAGTTCCAAACAAATCCACAGGACTGTTTTGCGTCTCTTTGCAACACAGCCATTTCCTCACTGAAAATATGAGATACGGTTGTGCGTCACATTACATTGCTAAAAATAATTTAGTAGCCTATCCTTGCCTTGTTTTTGAATAAATAAATCAAAATAGTATCAAATACATTTCAGAGAAAGTTTTTCTCAATCTTTTCCATTGACCAAATAGTATTGTTACTTGCTTAATTTGTATTTTTATGGATCCACGATAGGAAGTGGTGTTACGCACGTTTTTTGCCCCGTTTATAAATGAGACATTATTTCTGCATGTAAGCAGGTGAAACACATTCATGTCCTTTTGATCTGGTCTGTGTAAATGCATCTAAATCCACTTCAGATGCAGCCTCTGTGTTTCCTGTGCAGTGCAAAGATCAATTTTCTTTCTAAAGATGACATTCTTTGTGTGTGTTTTTGGCACAAACGTGTTTCTGGATGCGGTCCCTTTCTGTCCTCACTGATGGCCACAATCACTGTCTCGCATGCCTGGGAAACATGTGAGTCTGTGTTTGTGGGTGGTTCATGTTTTCGCATGGGAACATCATGACCACGCCAGTCGACTCTTCTTCCTCCGGAAAGCTTGAGTCCCCTCTGTTGCTGGCCAGCAGCCGCTTGTGTGTAAAGCACAGCCGCAGGTCTGGCCCCGGGAGAATGGCGACTCCACCCCCAGTAGGGTTGGGTATCGAGAACCGGTTCCAAAATGCCAAAAACCGGGGATTTGATAAGACACGCGCATTTCGATTCCGCTTATCGATTCCTTACTTTGGTGATGCTCGCTCGCGCGCGGTGATCTGCCAGGACCTGCCTGCCGCGCATGCGCTGTACTTATATTTACGATGGCAGAGCGCTTTTCAAAAAAAGATGAAAATTAGGGGTGTGACGGTTATTATATAACCCCAAGACTGACGTTATAGTTGAACACCGTCATTAGAACTCTATAACCGCCAAAACCGTGTCATTAAAATATCTTGCAGATAAGGTTATATAGGCTACTAATATCAGTGTTGGGGAGTAACGGAATACATGTACCGGCGTTACGTATTCAGAATACAAATTATGAGTAACTGTAGTCTCCACAGAACATAAAATATTAATTTTATTTTATTTTTCGAGTTTGCATTTATGAGGAAAAAACAATGTTACAGACGTGACCGCTCTGAAAACGGCACTAAAGTGCTTTAAAACTTTCACAGAGACAACAAACAGAGAGCACAAAACCTTTCTTTAAAGTGAATTTCGTTTTTGTGTTTATTGTATCTTAATTTTAATCAATGTTTCATCAACCAATTGCCTGGATTTAATAAATAAGAAGTAAATATAGCGGACAACAGATAATCTCGACGCGGAGGCTCCGGCGCGTGAACTGGAGCTCGTCTCATAAATGAATCGAAACTCAGAGTATAGCCTTGCCTCACAGACACGTCTACTTTTAAACAGAACAATTCAAAACGAAAGAAAACAGCCTACAGACTGCTCTCTGCTCATGCAATCCGTATGAAATGTGCATTTCTCTCTGGCGCGTTCACTACTGCGAAGATCGCGAGTCAGCATCGCCAACTTCATCTTAGCAGCCGACACTGACCACATGTTTATTAATAAACAATTAAAATATCTCCTTGCTATATTTTACATATTCATAATCATTACTTTTGCCGGTTCTTTGTGACCGTTTTTAGGTGCTTTATTGGCAGCACCACCTTTACATGAACGCGTCATCACCGCACCCTACACACACACTCACAAACACACACTCGAGAGAAACATTATAGGCCTGTTTTTTTGTTAAGCATTTGTTTACTGTGTGTGATTCATTTAATGGAAAGCACATTCACTGCTAGTTGTCTTGCTGTTCATTTTAAATAAACGTAGAGCAAGTAACTAATCAGTGTCTGCTGTGCTTCCCCCCGGACGACCGTCACCACCAATTCTGAAACCGGCACACCCCTAATGAAAATACAGCGAATTGTATAACATTCAAGAAAGACATTTCATGCAAGGGAGGAAGAACCTCCAATATGATGAGACATTTCCTTCAACACGGGGTCAATTTGAAGGAATGCAGCGCATTTGATTCGGTGCGATCTCTCAGCAGAAGTACCACAGCTTTCCACACACCAGATAAAGCCACTAGCAGCAGCAATAGCAGTCTCTCACACTCAGGCACAAAACACAGATGAGCAGACATTCGTCTTTGAACTAGAGCCGCATAATTCTGGATAAAATGAGAACCAGTTTTGTATAAAATTATTCTTGTTGTTTTGTTTAAAATGGAGATCATGAATAAATACATCAGACAATTAATATGAGTCGAGTCTATTAAATGTATTTTTTTTAAATGAATACTTGTTTGATACTCCATAAATGCTTTTTAGTTAATGGATGATTCACCATTTCTGAACGAATCTTTTGAATGAACGATTCAATGAAAAAAATACGTTTAACACTCACTTGCTGATGATGTAACATCTTTACGTCTGTTACATATTTTGTTATGTTCTGTTTTTTTGTGTTAAAATTAAATATTTTTGTAATTGTTTTACATGCTAATTCCTTAAAGTGATATATATATTGTAAATTAAGATGCATTGTCACAGTTTTACTGGTAATAGCCTAAATGTGACAAGAATAAAAGGTAGAATTTTTACAAGTATTTGCTCTCCCTTTTCTCTCCAATAAATATTGGAATCGAAACCAAGAATCGTTAAGAACCGGATTCGATAAGCAGAATCGGAATCGTTAAAATTGAAATGATGCCCAACCCTAACCCCCAGGCGGTTCAGATAATCTGGAGAGATTCTGGAGGCTCAGGTAGACCTGTTTGCCTCCTCAGAGACCTCCCACTGCCCGCTGTTTTACTCCCTGACAGAGGGGACACACTGGCACACAGCTGGCCCCGGGGCCTTCGCAAATACGTGTTCCCCCAGTGAGCCTACTTGCACAGATTCTTCTGGTGGCTCCCTATTGGCCCACCCGAACCTGGTTCCCAGAACTCATGCTCCCCGTGACAGCCCCTCCCTGGCCCATTCCTCTGTGGAAGAACCTTCTGACTCCGAGACAGGGCACCCTATGGCGGAGGTTCTAGGTGACTTACTCCCAGAGGTACTTAACACCAACGCTTCGGCATGGGCACCGTCTTCGAGACATGCGTACGTCTTGAAGTGGAACCTGTTCGCCGAGTGGTGTTCCTCTCACCGAGAGAACCCCAGATGATGTTCGATAGGGTCCGTGCTTTCCTTCTTGCAGCAAGGGTTGGAGCGAGGGCTGTCTCCCTCCACCCTCAACTTACATGCTGCCACTATTTCAGCCTACCATGACCACATAGATGGCAGTAGGAAAGCACGACCTGGTCGTCAGGTTCCTTAGGCAGGCGAGACAGTTAAATCCTCCTTGACCCCCCTCCATACCCTCTTTGGACCTTTCCCTGTTGCTTCGAGCACTCCAGGATGCTCCCTTTGAGCCTTTGCAATCAGTAGACTTAAAGCTTCTGTCCATTAAGACTTTGCTGCTGGTTACACTGGCCTCCATCAAGAGCCTCACTAACAGATATCTGCAGAGCTGTGGGCTGGGCGACACCTAAATCGTTTCGCTAGATATTATAGCCTATATGTAGACGGGAAGAAGAACTGAGGCCCTGCTCTGTCGGCTTGCAGCGCCTTTTATTGCTCCAGAGTGAAAAACCTGTTGAGCCCTCCAACACCCTTGGGCCGGATGTGTCGGAGTGTCCAGCGCCAGTCCTTTATCCGTTGAATCCTTGAGAACTGGGTCTAGGCTGGGTTCCGTGTGTGCGACCCTGCGGGGATCCAATATGTGTTTCTTCCACGGCTGCTCCTAAACGGAAACCCGTGGCTTTCAAGTCAAGTCATCTTCATTTATATAGCGCTTTTAACAATATAGATTGTTTCAAAGCAGCTTTACAGAGGTAAACAGATCATTTAAGGTAACAGAAATTGTTTTGGCTTTATAGCGGTTCTTGAATAATGTTATTTTCCAGCTAAAGTTACGCTTATGGCGCTTACATGCGCATTAAGAATTGATTCTATAGTTATGTGCGTTTGAATATATGTGCGCAGGTTTGTAATTTCCTACAAATCATGCCTAAACAAACTACTTGTCTTGCCTATAAATTTGATACAGAATTTTATTTTATTTTATCACTTCGGGTTAGGTACGCGAACCGAATTCCCCACAACGCTTTATCTGTAGAGTGGGAAAGGGATCCTCCTTAGGGAGAGGCTAGTGGAGCCTCAGCACTGCATTGTCATCGGGTCCAGGCGAAGGTCCTAGTCAGATCTGGTGTGTGTGTGTGTGTGTGTGTGTGTGTGTGGATCCGCCAGCCTGGATCCGGCAGGCTGCGGGAAATCCTCGGGATAAACAAAGACACTAAAATTAGTGTAGATGCCATTCTTCTTATGTTGTAACGAGTACATCAGGATTTAAGGGAAGTGTTCCCAGTTCCGGCTGACTAATCTATGCAGCCTAACATTGAATTATAGAAGTCGATTATGTGAATGCTAGGTCAAAGAGATGTGTTTTTAATCTAGCTTTGAACTGACAGAGTGTGTCTGCTTCCCGGACAATGTTAGGAAGACTGTTCCAGAGTTTTGGTGCTAAATAGGAAAAGGATCTACCGCCAGCAGTCGATTTTGATATTCTAGGTATTATCAACTGGCCGGAATTTTGATATCGCAGTAGATGTGAAGGACTATAATGCGTTAAGAGCTCGCTCAAGTACTGCGGAGCTAAACCATTTAGTGCTTTGTAAGTAATCAGCAATATTTTAAAATGTATACGATGTTTAATAGGGAGCCAGTGCCGTGTTGACAGTACCGGGCTAATATGGTCATATTTCCTGGTTCTAGTAAGAACTCGAGCTGCTGTGTTTTGGACCAGCTGTAGTTTATTTATTAAGCGTGCAGGGCAACCACCCACAATAGCATTACAATAATCTAGCCTTGATGTCATGAACGCATTAACTAATTGTTCCCCATTTGTCAATGAGAGTATATGGTGTAATTTAGATATATTTTTAAGATGGAAAAATGCGGTTTTACAGATACTAGACATGTGACTTTCAAATGAAAGATTGGTATCAAAGAGCACACCCAGGTTCCTAACCGACGACGAAGACTTAACAGAGCAGCCATCAAGTGTTAGACAGTATTCTAGGTTATTACCTGTGGAAGCTTTTTGTCCAATAATTAGAATCTCTGTTTTTTCAGAATTTAATAGTAGGAAATTACCAGTCATCCAATTTTTTTATATCAGCTATGCATTTCGTTAATTTTGTGAATTGGTAAGTTTCGTCAGGGCGTGAAGAAATATACAGCTGAGTGTCATCGGCATAACAGTGAAAGCTAACTCCATGTTTCCTAATGATATGTCCTAATGGTAGCATGCACAGAGTGAACAGCAGCGGTCCTAGTACTGAGCCTTGTGGTACGCCATACTGAACTTGTGATCGATAACACATCTCTTCATTTACTGCTACAAATTGATAACGGTCTGATAAGTATGATTTAAACCATGCTAGTGCAATTCCACTTATGCCAACATAGTTTTCTAGTCTATTTAAAAGAATGTTGTGGTCAATGGTGTCAAATGCAGCACTAAGATCGAGTAACAATAATAGAGAGATACAACCACGATCGGATGATAAGAGCAAATCATTTGTAACTCTGAGAGCTGTCTCAGTACTATGGTACGGTCTAAATCCTGACTGAAAATCCTCGCAGATATCATTTCTTTCAAGAAAGGAACGCAGTTGTGAGGATACTGCTTTTTCCAATATCTTAGTCAATTACAGGCCGATCTCGAATCTGCCTTTTCTGTCAAATTCTGTAGGATCAAGTTGCGTTTTTTTAGGGATGCTCCGATTGATCGGACGCCGATCATGATCGGCCGATATTGGCTAAAAATAGATTGATCGGCGAACCCCAAAAGCGCCGATCAAAAAAGCCGATCACATGAGGTAAATTACTCGCACGACTTTTTCCCACCTGCATGCGCGGCGCACGGGCACACAACAGCAGAGCGGAGCTTGCAGTGGCAACATGAGTTCTCCTTCACCGGAACGAATAGAGAGTGTCCACAATGGATTGAAGTGCGCGTCCGAGTGAAGACCATGCACCACGCAGGCCACAACAGAACACGGTATCCGCGCCACTGATCACTGCGGCAGCGATCACTTGATAAAAAAAAAAAAATTCAGTGCTAGATCGCCCCTTATTTAACAAATGAACAAAATGAATGCTCTGCTGGTTAACTGGAGATGTTTTTTTTATTTGTATTTGTACATTCGTGCCGCGAGACGTTTCAAAAGTGGTGGTGGTATTTTTTTTTTATTTTTCTTTATCTGATGTAGCCTGGTTGGTTCCTCAACGACATCAGATTCAGATTATTTTATTTAATGCCATGTCAGCATTCAAAGCTATTTTCATGGCAAAAATTCAATTATAAAAATACAAATAACATATAAATACAATAAAACAAAACAAATATAAACAAGTCATATTATACAATATATATTTTTTAAATTAACATATTATTAAATATGTCCTTTAATGAGGTAACTTCATAAAAGAGCATTCTGCTCAACTACATCAGACGTTCATAATAATAACAAAAAAAAACTTGCAATAGTTTTGTCCTTTTGTCAGTAGCCAGTTTTGGTGTAACAAGTTGTACATTTTGCTGCCAATTAGTAAATGTAGTCGGTGTATTAAGAGGCTACAATTTCCAAGTATGCCTAAGTGTAACTTGATCCCCTCCCATTAAGCTGATCTGGTGTATGTTGGTCTGCCTGACCCCTCTTTTTTTGGAATAATTTTATGTTACTCTGCCTTATTTGGGAAAGATGGCCTACAGTAGCCTTAAGTTATCTCATTTTCTAAATACAATTAAATAAACACTTGCTGGTTCTTCATGATCTTGACTGTAGCCTATTTCTTTATCCCCAATACAGTTAATTCATAGTTAGTTTCATTTCTACAAATGGTGCAAACTCTGCTAGATTATAGATAAAAGATTCCCATTCCCCTGCCATTCTGTGATCGGCAGTGATCGGCAATCGGCAGATCATGATTTTGGTGATCGGCCCCAAAAATGGAGCATCTCTAGTTTTTTTAACAAGCGGTTTAATCATAGCCAGCTTAAAGGTTTTTGGTACGTATCCTAGAGACAAAGGCGAATTAATGATATTAAGAGCATCTCTTTCAGTAGCTTAGTCGGTATAGGGTCTAACATACAAGTTGTCGATTTAGATGAATTAACGAATTCACAAAATTCTTCCTCTTCTAAAGCAACAAAGGAATCAAATTTTTCCTCAGGGAGACTACAATGCACTCCCTGATGCGATACTGTAGTAGACGGTTGCATAGTTATAATTTTCTCCCTGATATTATCAATCATATGAGTGAAGAAGTTCATAAAGTCATTACTGCTGTGTTGCTTGGAAACTTCTGTGCTTGAAGTTTCCTTTTTCGTTAGTTTAGCCACTGTCTCAAATAAATACCTAGGATTATGTTTTTTTTCTTCTAATAGGGTTGAAAAATAAGCAGATCTAGCAGCTTTTAAAGCCTCTCTGTAAGCAATTGAGCTCTCCTTCCATGAAATCCGAAATACCTCTAGTTTTGTTTTCTTCCAGTTGCGCTCCATTTTTCTGGCTGCTCTCTTAAGGGCCTGAGTGTGTGTGTGTGGGTGTGCTTGTTGTACCACGGCATTGGACTATTTTCTTTAATCTTCTTTAAGCACAACGGATCAACTGTCTAAAGTGCTGGAAAAGAGAGAGTTGCAATATCAAATTCTTCTAAGCTATCTGGGATGCTGAGATGATGAAACTAATTAGGAAGATTATTGATAAAGCAATCTTTAGTGGCAGAAGTTATAGGTCTAACATATTTATAACACGGAGTCGGCTTTGCAGCCTTGGCTAAATGTAATTTACATGAGACTAGATAATGATCTGAGATGTCATCGCTCTGCTGCAGAATTTCAACAGCATCAACATCTATTCCATGTGATAATATTAGATCTAGAGTATGATTACGACAATGAGTGGGTCCTGACACGTGTTGTCTAACTCCAATTGAGTTTGCAATGTCTTAGAAAGCCAATCCTTTCCCCTTGACTAAGTCACCCACTATATCATATGCTGTACAACCTTCGGGTTAGTCCATATGTATATCTCCACATAACCCCTTCGGAGAAGAATGTGGGTTCTGCAGCAATCTCCTTCCTAACGGAAAGGGCACACTTTCTCAGTGTTATCCAATAGTCTCACTGGATGGGGTCAGCAGCTGTGGCCCTTTGGTAGGGATTCCTATTCATCGGTCACCGGCGTGGCCGTTACGGGCCTGAAGGAGGGAACGGAGATGCCACCTCCCGTCACCACATCTGCTGCACTCCGCTGGGGCAGCCAGGTCACCAGCTCGGCTCCTCAGCGAAAACCTGAAGATGCGATGTGATGCCTAAATGCTGCTCATTATATGCGTGTGCCGCAATGCAGTGCAGCTGATGCAATTATAGCATGCCAATATGCATTGGCTCGTTTTAGTTACACTCGAAGTAGATTTGCCTCTCTAGCGAGATTCCTATTCGCCGGTCACCGACGTGGCATCTCCGTTCCCTCCTTCAGGGAATGAGGGTTACCATACGTAACCGAGATGTTTGCTTTAAAGGTGCATTGTCATATTTAGGATTATCTGTTGACAGAAATGCAATATCATATACATAATTGTTTTCAGTGGTGTATAGAGATCTTACATAATGAACTGTTATGTTTATATTATCTTAGAATGAGCCAATTAAAATTAATCAATTAAAATGTGAATTAGTCGAGTCTTTTGCCAACAGACCCCAGAGAGATTATGTTGTGTGTTGTCAGCTCTGGGTCCGTATGGAGGAGAGATTGTAATGTGTGTGTGTGTGTGTTCTCAGCTCTGGGCCCGTATGGAGAGAGTGCTGAGGACTGCTGGGACTACAGGGATGGCAGCGCTCACGGTAAACCGCACTCGTACCTGGAGGCCATTCGCTCCGGGCTGGAGAGTTCTGAGAGTTCTGCCTCATCCGGCCCATATCCGGACGCCGGGCCTCGGCCGCAGCTCTGCCCGTACCTGGCGGCGGGCCAATGTAACTATGGCGACCGCTGTCCGTATCTCCACGGCGACCTGTGTGAAATCTGCCGGCTCCAGGTTCTACATCCGCACGACCCCGAGCAAAGAGCAGCGCATGAAAAGGTGACTTCTATTGGTTTTCATTCATTCAGTTCAGTTTTTTAATGCAGCAGATTGAGTGCAACAGTTGAAGTGAAGATATATCAAACAGGCAATACATATTATATGCCCAATCATGCCTCATGTTTAAACTCTATCTAAATAAGAGCTAGCAGCAAATTCCCGAAGTACATGAGCGCTGAACGGCCGCTGAAAAAACAAGCTTTCAAATAGGTGCTATGTTTGTTATGTCACATAATGTCACATATTAGAGGTCTAAACAACTACATTCTCGCCTTCAAAAACTCCATTGTGTTGCACAATAACAGTAGTTTTTGTAAGAATACTACTGTTATTGTCTCCTCCACCATTGACGCTTTCTGTTTTCTCCTCCCCCATTGACGTTTTGTTTTCTCCTCCCCCATTGACGTTTTGTTTTCTCCTCCACCATTGACGTTTTGTTTTCTCCTCCACCATTGACGTTTTGTTTTCTCCTCCACCATTGATGCTTTCTGTTTTCTCCTCCCCATTGACGTTTTGTTTTCTCCTCCACCATTGACGTTTTGTTTTCTCCTCCACCATTGACGTTTTGTTTTCTCCTCCACCATTGACGCTTTCTGTTTTCTCCTCCCCCATTGACGTTTTGTTTTCTCCTCCACCATTGACGTTTTGTTTTCTCCTCCACCATTGACGTTTTGTTTTCTCCTCCACCATTTACCCTTTGTTTTCTCCTCCTCCATTGACGTTTTTTTTTCTCCTCCCCCATTGACGTTTTGTTTTCTCCTCCCCCATTGACGTTTTGTTTTCTCCTCCCCCATTGACGTTTTGTTTTCTCCTCCACCATTGACGTTTTGTTTTCTCCTCCCCCATTGACGTTTTGTTTTCTCCTCCACCATTGACGTTTTGTTTTCTCCTCCACCATTGACGCTTTCTGTTTTCTCCTCCCCCATTGACGTTTTGTTTTCTCCTCCACCATTGACGTTTTGTTTTCTCCTCCACCATTTACGCTTTGTTTTCTCCTCCCCCATTGACGTTTTGTTTTCTCCTCCACCGTTGACGCTTTGTTTTCTCCTCCACCGTTGACGTTTTGTTTTCTCCTCCACCGTTGACGCTTTGTTTTCTCCTTCACCATTGACGCTTTGTTTTCTCCTCCACCGTTGACGCTTTGTTTTCTCCTCCACCATTGACGTTTTGTTTTCTCCTCCACCATTGACGCTTTTTCTCCTCCCCCATTGACGTTTTGTTTTCTCCTCCCCCATTGACGCTTTGTTTTCTCCTCCACCATTGACGCTTTGTTTTCTCCTTCACCATTGACGCTTTGTTTTCTCCTCCACCATTGACGCTTTGTTTTCTCCTTCACCATTGACGCTTTGTTTTCTCCTCCACCATTGACGCTTTGTTTTCTCCTCCACCATTGACGCTTTGTTTTCTCCTCCCCCATTGACGTTTTGTTTTCTCCTCCACCATTGACGCTTTGTTTTCTCCTCCCCCATTGACGTTTTGTTTTCTCCTCCCCATTGACGTTTTGTTTTCTCCTCCACCATTGACGCTTTTTCTCCTTCACCATTGACGTTTTGTTTTCTCCTCCACCATTGACGCTTTGTTTTCTCCTTCACCATTGACGCTTTGTTTTCTCCTCCACCATTGACGCTTTGTTTTCTCCTCCACCATTGACGCTTTGTTTTCTCCTCCCCCATTGACGCTTTGTTTTCTCCTCCACCATTGACGCTTTGTTTTCTCCTCCCTCATTGACGTTTTGTTTTCTCCTCCCCCATTGACGCTTTGTTTTCTCCTCCACCATTGACGTTTTGTTTTCTCCTCCACCATTGACGCTTTGTTTTCTCCTCCGCCATTGAAGCTTTTTTTTCTCCTCCACCATTGACGCATTCTGTGAGAAATGCTGCCAGTGTAGATTTGGCAGAAACAAGCGTAGTGATACACACTGTGAAGCGGTTTCTGTGTGATATTATTCGAATATTGCACGGCTAGATTAAGCTCTCAGCCAATCAGAGTCGAGAACCAGAGTGATCGGGGGGACTCCCAGCCATTTCTTCAAGAACTTGCTGCACAGTCTTTCCATTCCTTCCACCTGGGACATGGGAAAGTCATAAAGTAGGAAGGGCCATTGCAGCCGGGGTATGATGCCATACTGAAAGCACCAGACTTTAAACCTCCTGAGCAATTGACTGTGCTCGATTGCCTTGAGCCAGGTGTTCAGCTGGTCCTTTGTATTAGTGAGATTGCCACTGGGCCTTTGTATTAGTGAGATTGCCGCTGTCCTTTAGGGAGCTGTCGTACTGCTTTCCGAGGCATCGGATCCTTTGATCTTGGATTGTTTGGATCTCAGAGCCGTGGATGTTGAAGATGTTTCCTGTTAGCTTCCCTTTGAAGATACTGAGGCTCCTTGACTTTTCCGGTTTAAACTGCAGGCGTGACCATGTTGCCATCTTTTCCAGTGTGCTCAACTGTGTCCCCTGGATAGATGGAGTCATCACCCTCATTGGGCCTCTGCACTGCTTTCCTCCTGCCTTTAGCAACAGATTCATAACCGCTATTAACAGGGCCGTGGAAATCGTGCATCCTGCCATGATGCCCTTCTCGAGCCTTTGCCATTTGGTGGTGACTCTTCCCACAGTGAACCTCATCTGCAACGCATCCATTTGTGCCATTACAAACTCAACTACCTCTGATGGAACTCGATAGTGATCCAATGCCTTTCGGGTCAGCTGGTGTGGGACGCTTGGGTAGGCTTTGGCGAGGTCCAGCCAAATGACAGAGAGTGTGTTGTGGTTACTCTTGGCTTCGTTGATAAGCTGGCTAATCACTGCTGTATGCTCCAGGCAGCCGGAATATCCTGGTACTCCTTTTTGGACTCTGGGATCGATGAACTCATTGGCGAGCAAGTATGTTGTTAGCCTTTTGGCAATGATGGACCAGAAGATTTTCCCCTCTACGTCAAGCAGGGAAATCTCCCTTAACTGGGTTGAGTCTTGTGGAATTTAGCTCTTTTGGCACAAAGCAGCCCTCAGCAAGAGATCCTCTTCAGCAACAATGGGCAGCATTTGTAGATTTTATGGGTGGTGCCTGATGGTCCTGGTGCTGATCCCGCCCGTGCTTTTGTCACCACTTCTCTCACTTCATCCATGGTGAAGTCTGCCATGTTAAAAAGGGTGTGTGGTATAAGAATCGACAGTTGGAAAAGACATTCACTCAGAGGAATGCCTCTTGAGGAGTCTCTGTGTGCAGCTGCCACACTGTTTTCTATTTCCTCCTTTGCACATGACATGGTCCCACCCTTAGGCTTTCCTAGTAGGTCCGCTGTGAATTGGAAAGGGTTGTTAAAAAAGACTTTCCTCTTTCTGCGCTTCTCCCTCTGCTTCTCCCGTGTGGTCTCAGCTCTCCTTAGCTTGATTAGCCTTTTCCGCGTCTCTGTGCTGATCTCATCCAGGGCTGCTCTTTCCTCGTCACTTGCTGCCCGCCACCTTCTCTTGAGTGTCTTTAATTCTTCTCGCAGCCCTTTGATATGCAGCTGTCTCCTGCTAGGCCCTCCTGGTGGCCTGGGAGCCTTCTTTTGCGCCAAAGGTGTCGTGCCTCCCCTCATACACAACTTCAACCATGAACTTGATCTTCTTGGCTGCATCTCTTTACAGAGTGTTTTCCAGGATGCTATTTAGATCGTCATCCAGTTGGATCGATCTGCAGTCTGCTTCTGGTGGTAAGTTCAAGCATGGTTTCCTCTCCAAGTCTTTAGGACTTTCAGGTTCACCGACTCTTCCTGTGCTCTGAGTAGGTTGAGCAGG
Source organism: Meda fulgida (assembly GCA_030578275.1). Lineage (NCBI taxonomy): Eukaryota > Metazoa > Chordata > Actinopteri > Cypriniformes > Leuciscidae > Meda > Meda fulgida. Next base: position 1,377,971 of record JAROOJ010000030.1, read on the forward strand.
GAGGTCTAGGCCACTGTGGTTTGCCTCCTGGCCCTGGTCCTCCTCCACCGACTGATGAACACCCTTAACAAACTTTAATCTGCGTAAGCTCAGGTGCTCTGCGTTGCTGACTCTGCTCTTTGCACTTAGACTTGCCTTGGTGGATTTTGACACCACGCTCGTTCTTGAAAAGCCCTCCGCAGATGTTGCCTCTTCTTTTGGCTTCGGCCTTCTGTCTTTCCGCATCCGTTCTCATGGTCCTTTTTCCATTGTCCGGGTCTTTGACCATTGATCCGTCCGATGGCAGATTACACCCCCACCCCCCTCCTTGGTCCGCATGGGGTTATTCTCTTTGTTCAGAACTCGTAGCTTTTTGTGCAGTGCTTCGGGGTGCTAGCCCTAACACTTTTGCGTGCCATCTTTCCGAGCTGTCGTACGTTCCTTCACTGATGTCCGTGGGTCTTCCCCCACCGCCAATGGGCCTCTCCCCATGGTCTCGACAATAAGGTGAAGTAAACATGTAGGAACTGTAGGATCTACACTAACTATGGTGATGCATATTTTCTTCCGAGATGGTATTCCTTGGAGCATCCACGTTGTGGAACCCTTCCGCATCGTCAGCAGGGATCTCAGGGTCTCAGGCGTTTCGCCCCTTAAAGGTGAACTAAGTAACTTTTTCAAAGCCGAACAGCTTTGGAGTCATTGTAATGTTTATATTACTGATTTCGTGTTGAATGGTGGTCGTCTCGCACCCCCCTGGTGCCTGTGAGCCGCAAAACCACCCTTGCAACTTTGGGCCGGCGGACCCTTTACGGCACTGCACGCGTACATGCCCCCATCCATCCAGTATCCGGCAAGTTATAAGAAAAAGGTAACGCTAGATATTGAATTCTTCAAGTTTTCGTAATGGCTGATGTAAAAAAAAAGAAAGCTCGGAAATCTTTGTCAGTGGACCAAAGTAAGAGGAAACGGGAGACTGACCGAGCGAGAAGTCAGACTAGAGTTAATATTGGACCGGCTTTTCCAGAATGGAGAGAACTGAAAGAAAGCGAAGCCTGCAAAACCGATGCTGACCTGGGTTTTACAATAGTACCTATTGCCTTTGCAGGAAACTCGGACGAGGCAGTTGAAGTTGAACCCTGCAATATCAAATAATGAACCACTGTTATTATGAAATTTCAAACCAAACGTTATGAACGAATAAATTATAGCCTTACCATAGTACACGTATTCTTGAAAAATAAATAAACAAACTAGGTTTGACTTTGTTTGGTCAATCGTTATGATGGACAACTCGGATCACCGGCAAAATTATAAAAGAATGTTAAGTAGCTATAGCTGTAGGCTAAACTAAAAATAAATAAATAGCGGAAATATTTCTTATAGTATTGTTTTTCGCCATCATGTTACTGATTACGTTTGGCAACACTATAAAAATATACACTATCTCCACTATACAAAATCTCAACATTTATATGATATTGTTCTGAGAATCATACATACCTCAGTGGACATGGCTCCGTTTGTTTGACGGCTTCTCTGAAGACAAATGCACATGGCCTGAGCGAGATGGGAGGGGGGAGAGTTGACAACGAGTTTACGACAGTTTTCTCATATATACATACTCCGAAACTGTAGGGGGAGCTCGAGAGAGAAACCTGCGAGAAACAGCTAAGATATTGCCAATCTTACTGAGCGCTGCTTTAACCTGAACACCTCGCCTGAGTGGGGCAGCGAAGACTGACTAGCCTTCACCTGCAGAAGGGTTCCAACTGTGGGCTTTCTTTAGCCCCAGCCATCTAGAGCTGAATAAATTTTTTTTTATTTTTTTTTAAATTATAAAAATATTTGTATAACTATGTTGACATAGGTGTTTTGTTTTAGTAATAATGTAGAAACCTTTCTCATAATCGCATTTCAGCTTCATGTTTAAAAGTAAATTTAAAGTCCCCCTGTGGTGAAAATCCAGCTTTTAGTGTTGTTTATGTTTATGTGGTGTTTTTAATATGCTTTAAGTCAACACCATTGCTGAGTATTTTCTCCTTAAAACTGCAGTGAACCAAAGAAAGTCTCAAAAACACGGTTTGAAATCACCAATCAGATCAACATGTGATCGTCAACGAGTGGATCTCTGAGCTGAGTGAGTGAGTGAGTGGAGGCAGGGCTCATTTGCATATTCATAGAACCGCGTATACAAAATGTAGCAAGGGTGTCAAATTACATTCAAGCTATTTTAAGACATGAAAACATTTTTTCAAGAATTTTTTTTTTTTTTAAATGTAATTTTGGTTTGAGTTTTAAGGGCTAAAATGATTGACTACAGGGGACTTTAAATGCGTTTAATGCTGATTCTGTTATTTGCAGTGCTTTATGGGATAAGTTGTACATTCTTATGAATTTAAGTGCACTGTCTTGCAAAAAAAGTTGCATTAGGTAGTGTATGACTCGTGTCACATGCTGGTGATGATGATGATGCTGATAATGATGATGCTGATGATGATGATGCTGATTCTGTCTGGTCTCAGATGTGCATGGCGGCCTTCGAGATGGACATGGAGCGGGCGTTTGCGGCTCAGCAGAGTCAGGATAAGCAGTGTAAGATCTGTCTGGATGTGGTGTACGAGAAGACGTCTCCGTCGGAGCGGCGCTTCGGGATTCTGTCGAGCTGCGTACACACGTACTGTCTGAGCTGCATACGCCAGTGGCGCTGTGCCGAGCAGTTCCAGAACCAGATCCGAAAGTGAGTCAGTCCACTGGGATGGACTTTTAATTAATCATAACTAGTGGTGGAACAGATCACAAAAAAGTGTTAAAATTTTTCAGATCAGCAAAAAAAATTAATATAATAAATATGTATATATAAATTGGGGGGAGGGGGGGTGTAACTTTACTTTTCATTTATTACTTAAAGCTCCCTTGAAGTTATTCGATACTACATCAAAAACTACTAGCCTACAAAGTTCTCACATTATTAAAGACATGTGAACAGTCAGTAATAAAATAAAAACAAATACACACATTGCAAGCAGAGATGAATACTAAATAAAAGTTACAAAGTCTAACAGTAGTAATCAGGTACAGAAATGAATAATTAAGCCTAAATGTAAAATAACACTTTGTTCACTGTAGAAATTAAATATAGTTTCATCTTTGTAAAAGCTGTATTTAGTTGTTTTATTAACATTAATGACACCGACAAAAGCAGGAATATTAGTGTGCTGTCACTTTCAGACTGAATAAACTGACACACACCGGTTTCTGTCTCTGCTGTTCACTCATGACATGACTTAGAGAATACTTGCTGAGATAATTTTGCTGCATAATTTTGTGTGTATGTGTGCAAGTAAACGTGAAAGAGGAATCAGTTCTGTGTTCTAGCGCTGTCTGAAACTCTCTCTGCGCATGCTCTTGTGCGCGCGCGTCACGATTTTCGCCTCTTCTGCGTTTAAAATTGTTTAAATGTGATGAACAAAACACCAAATTATAAACTTTCACTCTATGATGGTTAAATTTAGCAGTTAATCCGCGAATCACACACGTGCCGAACCGTGGGAGCTGATCCGTACGCATCACGATCACCTGCGATCCGTTCCACCCCTAATTATAACTAACATTTTTTGAATATAATGTATAATAATGCAGTGGGGAATATCTGTGTGTCCTGATAATGCCAAATGTCTGATGTTACCAGTAAAAGTGGCTGACATTATTTTAAATATATCTAGTCAGTGACAGTGAAAGCATATTCGTCTAAAATAATTCAGTATTTTCAGCTTCAGAATCATGAATATTGTTATTCTGGCGTCTCTATTGTTCATTGGGTTTCCGCACCAAGTCCAATCCTATTCATTTACACACACAATGTAATATCAAATTGACCATTTTAATCAACAGTAATTGTTCACCTTTTGTCTTGGAGTATCGCAATAATATGATATTGTGAGTTCAGTATCGTGATTTGTATCGAATCGTGACATGAGGAAATCGGCACACCCCTAGTGGAGTCTGTTTCGTGATTGCTGTGCAGCAGTTTAGTGGAGCACTAGAGACGTTATTCCCAAGTGATAGTGTTCAAAAGGGAACGAGACTTCGCTCGACTCAGTGTGAGACTCCTAGAAGCCGTCAGGTAACTCATTACCTGAGAATTACTAGGTGAATTCACCCGAGTATAATTTTTGAAAGTGTTGACTGTAGACGGCCCAGGTAAACTTATATCAGGTGTGTAGGGGAAAACTCTAGCTCTGCTCTCTCATACGTAATGAAGTGTTATTGTGTGCAGGTCTTGTCCCGAGTGTTGTGGAGTAATGAAGTGTTATTGTGTGCTGGTCTTGTCCCGAGTGTTGTGGAGTAATGAAGTGTTTTTGTGTGGTGGTCTTGTCTCGAGTGTTGTGGAGTAACGAAGTGTTATTGTGTGCTGGTCTTGTCTCGAGTGTTGTGGAGTAACGAAGTGTTATTGTGTGCTGGTCTTGTCCCGAGTGTTGTGGAGTAATGAAGTGTTTTTGTGTGCAGGTCTTGTCCCGAGTGTTGTGGAGTAATGAAGTGTTTTTGTGTGCAGGTCTTGTCCCGAGTGTTGTGGAGTAATGAAGTGTTATTGTGTGGTGGTCTTGTCTCGAGTGTTGTGGAGTAACGAAGTGTTATTGTGTGCTGGTCTTGTCCCGAGTGTTGTGGAGTAACGAAGTGTTTTTGTGTGCAGGTCTTGTCCCGAGTGTTGTGGAGTAATGAAGTGTTATTGTGTGCTGGTCTTGTCTCGAGTGTTGTGGAGTAACGAAGTGTTATTGTGTGGTGGTCTTGTCTCGAGTGTTGTGGAGTAATGAAGTGTTATTGTGTGCTGGTCTTGTCTCGAGTGTTGTGGAGTAACGAAGTGTTATTGTGTGCTGGTCTTGTCCCGAGTGTTGTGGAGTAATGAAGTGTTTTTGTGTGCTGGTCTTGTCTCGAGTGTTGTGGAGTAATGAAGTGTTATTGTGTGCTGGTCTTGTCCCGAGTGTTGTGGAGTAATGAAGTGTTTTTCTGTGCTGGTCTTGTCTCGAGTGTTGTGGAGTAATGAAGTGTTTTTGTGTGCTGGTCTTGTCTCGAGTGTTGTGGAGTAACGAAGTGTTATTGTGTGCAGGTCTTGTCCCGAGTGTTGTGGAGTAACGAAGTGTTATTGTGTGCAGGTCTTGTCCCGAGTGTTGTGGAGTAATGAAGTGTTTTTGTGTGCTGGTCTTGTCTCGAGTGTTGTGGAGTAATGAAGTGTTATTGTGTGCTGGTCTTGTCCCGAGTGTTGGGGAGTAATGAAGTGTTTTTGTGTGCTGGTCTTGTCTCGAGTGTTGTGGAGTAATGAAGTGTTTTTGTGTGCAGGTTCTGTCTCGAGTGTTGTGGAGTAACGAAGTGTTATTGTGTGCAGGTCTTGTCCCGAGTGTTGTGGAGTAACGAAGTGTTATTGTGTGGTGGTCTTGTCTCGAGTGTTGTGGAGTAACAAAGTGTTATTGTGTGCAGGTCTTGTCTCGAGTGTTGTGGAGTAACGAAGTGTTATTGTGTGCTGGTCTTGTCTCGAGTGTTGTGGAGTAACGAAGTGTTATTGTGTGCTGGTCTTGTCCCGAGTGTTGTGGAGTAACAAAGTGTTATTGTGTGCTGGTCTTGTCCCGAGTGTTGTGGAGTAATGAAGTGTTTTTGTGTGCTGGTCTTGTCTCGAGTGTTGTGGAGTAACGAAGTGTTTTTGTGTGCTGGTCTTGTCTCGAGTGTTGTGGAGTAACGAAGTGTTTTTGTGTGGTGGTCTTGTCTCGAGTGTTGTGGAGTAACGAAGTGTTATTGTGTGCAGGTCTTGTCTCGAGTGTTGTGGAGTAACGAAGTGTTATTGTGTGCTGGTCTTGTCTCGAGTGTTGTGGAGTAACGAAGTGTTATTGTGTGCTGGTCTTGTCTCGAGTGTTGTGGAGTAACGAAGTGTTATTGTGTGCAGGTCTTGTCTCGAGTGTTGTGGAGTAACGAAGTGTTATTGTGTGCAGGTCTTGTCTCGAGTGTTGTGGAGTAACGAAGTGTTATTGTGTGGTGGTCTTGTCCCGAGTGTTGTGGAGTAATGAAGTGTTTTTGTGTGCAGGTCTTGTCTCGAGTGTTGTGGAGTAACGAAGTGTTATTGTGTGCTGGTCTTGTCTCGAGTGTTGTGGAGTAACGAAGTGTTATTGTGTGCAGGTCTTGTCTCGAGTGTTGTGGAGTAACGAAGTGTTATTGTGTGGTGGTCTTGTCCCGAGTGTTGTGGAGTAATGAAGTGTTTTTGTGTGCAGGTCTTGTCTCGAGTGTTGTGGAGTAACGAAGTGTTATTGTGTGCTGGTCTTGTCTCGAGTGTTGTGGAGTAACGAAGTGTTATTGTGTGCAGGTCTTGTCCCGAGTGCCGTGTGGATTAATGAAGTGTTATTGTGTGCTGGTCTTGTCCCGAGTGTTGTGGAGTAATGAAGTGTTATTGTGTGCTGGTCTTGTCTCGAGTGTTGTGGAGTAACGAAGTGTTTTTGTGTGCTGGTCTTGTCTCGAGTGTTGTGGAGTAATGAAGTGTAATTGTGTGCTGGTCTTATCTCGAGTGTTGTGGAGTAATGAAGTGTTATTGTGTGCTGGTCTTGTCCCGAGTGTTGTGGAGTAACGAAGTGTTTTTGTGTGCTGGTCTTGTCTCGAGTGTTGTGGAGTAATGAAGTGTTATTGTGTGCTGGTCTTATCTCGAGTGTTGTGGAGTAATGAAGTGTTATTGTGTGCTGGTCTTATCTCGAGTGTTGTGGAGTAATGAAGTGTTATTGTGTGCTGGTCTTGTCCCGAGTGTTGTGGAGTAACGAAGTGTTATTGTGTGCAGGTCTTGTCCCGAGTGTTGTGGAGTAAAGAAGTGTTTTTGTGTGCAGGTCTTGTCTCGAGTGTTGTGGAGTAATGAAGTGTTTTTGTGTGCTGGTCTTTTCTCGTGTGGTGTGGAGTAATGAAGTGTTTTTGTGTGCTGGTCTTGTCTCGAGTGTTGTGGAGTAATGAAGTGTTTTTGTGTGCTGGTCTTATCTCGAGTGTTGTGGAGTAATGAAGTGTTTTTGTGTGCTGGTCTTGTCTCGAGTGTTGTGGAGTAATGAAGTGTTATTGTGTGCTAGTCTTGTCCCGAGTGTTGTGGAGTAACGAAGTGTTATTGTGTGCTGGTCTTGTCTCGAGTGTTGTGGAGTAACGAAGTGTTATTGTGTGCAGGTCTTGTCCCGAGTGTTGTGGAGTAAAAAAGTGTTTTTGTGTGCTGGTCTTATCTCGAGTGTTGTGGAGTAATGAAGTGTTTTTGTGTGCTGGTCTTGTCCCGAGTGTTGTGGAGTAATGAAGTGTTATTGTGTGCTGGTCTTGTCTCGAGTGTTGTGGAGTAACGAAGTGTTATTGTGTGCAGGTCTTGTCTCGAGTGTTGTGGAGTAATGAAGTGTTTTTGTGTGCTGGTCTTGTCTCGAGTGTTGTGGAGTAATGAAGTGTTATTGTGTGCTGGTCTCGTCTCGAGTGTTGTGGAGTAACGAAGTGTTATTGTGTGCAGGTCTTGTCTCGAGTGTTGTGGAGTAATGAAGTGTTATTGTGTGCAGGTCTTATCTCGAGTGTTGTGGAGTAATGAAGTGTTTTTGTGTGCTGGTCTTGTCCCGAGTGTTGTGGAGTAATGAAGTGTTATTGTGTGCTGGTCTTGTCTCGAGTGTTGTGGAGTAACGAAGTGTTATTGTGTGCTGGTCTTGTCTCGAGTGTTGTGGAGTAATGAAGTGTTTTTTTGTGCTGGTCTTGTCCCGAGTGTTGTGGAGTAACGAAGTGTTATTGTGTGCTGGTCTTGTCTCGAGTGTTGTGGAGTAATGAAGTGTTATTGTGTGCTGTTCTTGTCTCGAGTGTTGTGGAGTAATGAAGTGTTTTTGTGTGCAGGTCTTGTCTCGAGTGTTGTGGAGTAATGAAGTGTTATTGTGTGCAGGTCTTGTCTCGAGTGTTGTGGAGTAATGAAGTGTTATTGTGTGCTGGTCTTGTCTCGAGTGTTGTGGAGTAATGAAGTGTTATTGTGTGCTGGTCTTGTCTCGAGTGTTGTGGAGTAATGAAGTGTTATTGTGTGCTGGTCTTGTCTCGAGTGTTGTGGAGTAATGAAGTGTTATTGTGTGCTGGTCTTGTCTCGAGTGTTGTGGAGTAATGAAGTGTTATTGTGTGCAGGTCTTGTCCCGAGTGTTGTGGAGTAATGAAGTGTTATTGTGTGCTGGTCTTGTCTCGAGTGTTGTGGTGTAATGAAGTTTTATTGTGTGCTGGTCTTGTCTCGAGTGTTGTGGTGTAATGAAGTGTTTTTGTGTGCAGGTCTTGTCTCGAGTGTTGTGGAGTAATGAAGTGTTTTTATGTGCAGGTCTTGTCTCGAGTGTTGTGGAGTAATGAAGTGTTTTTATGTGCAGGTCTTGTCCCGAGTGCCGTGTGGTGTCGGAGTTTGTCATCCCCAGTATGTACTGGGTGGAAGACCAGGATGAGAAGAACCGCCTCATCGAGGAGTTCAAATCTGGAGTCAGGTACGAGTGATGATAACTGAAATAAAATAAAATATAAGCAACTTTTTTTATTTAGTAAAAAACTCAAACTAAATAAAAACAAACATTATAGAATATATCAAATCTATATAGAAATATTTTAAAACAAAAACTACTAAAAATGACAAAAACACTGAACACTGACAAAAATCATACTGTGTGGAAGACCAGGATGAGCAGAACCGCCGCATCGATGACCTAAATCTGGATCTCTGTGTTTTGTTTTGTGTCCTTTAATAAAATATCAGGTAATTTACTTATAGGATTCTACAGGATTCAGTTTTTGCAGTGGTACACACAACTGCATTCTTATAAAAATAGCAGCGGAATTGCATGTGCATGATTATCTACGTCAACAGTCAGTCAAGTCACATTTATTTATATAGCACTTTTTAAAAATGCTTAAGTGTTTCAAAGCAGCTTTACAGAGATAACAGGACAACAATGCAACAAAGTTTGTTTCTAGAAGAAAATAATCATAGTCCAGCTTAAGTAAGTTCATTGATGGTTCATTTTTGTTGTAAAAAAGTATTTAATTTAGTTGATTTTTATATATACATACATATATATATATATATATATATATATATATATATATATATATATACACACTCACTTAAAGGATTGTTAGGAACACCTGTTCAATTTCTCATTAATGCAATTATCTAATCAACCAATCGCATGGCAGTTGTTTCAATGCATTTAGGGTTGTGATCCTGGTCAAGACAATCTCCTGAACTCCAAACTGAATGTCAGAATGGGAAAGAAAGGTGATTTAAGCAATTTTGAGCGTGGCATGGTTGTTGGTGCCAGACGGGCCGGTCTGAGTATTTCACAATCTGCTCAGTTACTGGGATTTTCACGCACAACCATTTCTAGGGTTTACAAAGAATGGTGTGAAAAGAGAAAAGCATCCAGTATGCGGCAGTCCTGTGGGCGAAAATGCCTTGTTGATGCTAGAGGTCAGAGGAGAATGGGCCGACTGATTCAAGCTGATAGAAGAGCACCTTTGACTGAAATAACCACTCGTTACAACCGAGGTATGCAGCAAAGCAGTTGTGAAGCCACAACACGCACAACCTTGAGGCGGATGGGCTACAACAGCAGAAGACCCCACCGGGTACCACTCATCTCCACTACAAATAGGAAAAAGAGGCTACAATTTGCAAGAGCTCACCAAAATTGGTCAGTTGAAGACTGGAAAAATGTGGCCTGGTCTGATGAGTCTCGATTTCTGTTGAGACATTCAGATGGTAGTCAGAATTTGGCGTAAACAGAATGAGAACATGGATCCATCATGCCTTGTTACCACTGTGCAGGCTGGTGGTGGTGGTGTAATGGTGTGGGGGAGGTTTTCTTGGCACACTTTAGGCCCCTTAGTGCCAATTGGGCATCGTTTAAATGCCACGGCCTACCTGAGCATTGCTTCTGACCATGTCCATCCCTTTATGGCCACCATGTACCCATCCTCTGATGGCTACTTCCAGCAGGATAATGCACCATGTCACAAAGCTCCAATCATTTCAAATTGGTTTCTTAAACATGACAATGAGTTCACTGTACTAAAATGGCCCCCACAGTCTCCAGATCTCAACCCAATAGAGCATCTTTGGCATGTGGTGGAACGGGAGCTTCGTGCCCTGGATGTGCATCCCACAAATCTCCATCAACTGCCAGATGCTAGCCTATCAATATGGGCCAACATTTCTAAAGAATGCTTTCAGCACCTTGTTGAATCAATGCCACGTAGAATTAAGGCAGTTCTAAAGGCGAAAGGGGGTCAAACACAGTATTAGTATGGTGTTCCTAATAATCCTTTAGGTCAGTGTATAGCCGCTCTGGAGAAAACAGTGATGTCATCGTCCAGCAAAAAAAAGGGGGAAAAACTCAGTAATGTGATGAACGAATGCAGCGATTCTGATCAGTTCTTATTTCTTAAAAAGGTCATGAAATGCGTTTAAAGATCAGGGATCGTTAACAAAAACTAGAACCAATAAAATATCATGTACATAACTTACTATGTAAATAAATGTTAACTGAAATACAATATAATATAAAAAACTTGCAAATTGCCAAGGCAAAATCTCATTTTAATTTAGTTAAATTTGAGGTCCTAAAATAGCTTTGAGAAAAAAAAAAAATTATAGAACGTATAAAGAAAATACATAGTCATTTAAAAACAGAAACTAATAAAAATCACAAAACCACAACAAAATCACTTAAATGAAAATAGAAAATTTTAAAATAAAAACTGATTTTATAGCTATTGGCAGGAGTACCGGCTTTTTGGTGCGTTCGCACTGCAGGAACTAGGAATAATTTTAGTTTTAGGAACTCTTTATGAGGAACTAGTTTACTCCTCCAGGGTCGCTCTACCCAGCGCTATAGGAGCTACAGTGGCGCTAGTGTTCGCTGTGTAAACTGTTTACATCTACTTGCTCCATGAACATGGAAAACAGCGATAGTATAAATAAACAGAAGGCTAATGTTAATGGCATTCACCTGTTCTTTTCTCAGGCTCGATGATATGTTCACCGCAAGCTGTCGTCTCTTAGCCGTCCGTTTTGCTCTGTCAATCGCGTAACTTCTACGTCAGCCGGCTTGCGTCACTGCAGAGTTCCTACTGACGGTGCGAATGCAACAGAGTAATGGCCCTGAGGAGCGTTAGTTCTTGAGGAACCGTCCAGGAGTGTGTTTCCCGAACTATAGCCAACTAGAGTCTCGAGTTCTGTCATTATCAGCAGTTCAACGAGTCGTGTTTCCCCAAACCATCGTTCTAACGAACAATCACAAACAGCATCGCAGAGTCGTGTGTGCGTGTGTGTGCGTGTGCGTGTGCCTGTGTGTGTGTGCTCATGTTTATATTACATTGTGAGGACCAAATGTCCCCACAAAGGTGGCAATATCTGAAATCCTTGTCCTTGTGGGGACATTTTTTGGTCCCCGTAAGGAAAACGGCATGTAAAAATGCAGAAAGTTTCCTGTGATGGGCAGGTTTAGGGATAGGGTTAGTGTAAGGGGATAGAATATACAGTCTGTACAGTATAAAAACCATTACGTCTATGGAGAGTCCCCACAAAGATAGTGGACCGTGTGTGTGTGTGAGCGACAGATCTCCTGCAGTTAGAGCAGAGTTTCATATTTCATGATGTGGACTCAATAAATCCTGATCTTGAGCAAAATAAGCAAGCTGACATTCAGTGCAATCTATATCTTTTATTTAGAACACAAACAAATGTCATTTACGTCTGTTAGTTTGTCTAGAGATTTAAAGCGTTGTGTTTGAAGAGTGCGCATGTGTGAACGAGCTCGAGTGTGTAAGAACGAGTCTATGATTGAATCTGGAAATATTAGAAATAGTTCTCAGATGTCATGTTCATAATTTATAGCAAAACATATAGCGTTAATTCGATCTCAAACAGAATCATTAAAAGTAGTTATTACTCCAACGCCTGCGTGATGTCATTAACCAGCGTGGTTAAACTAACAATTTGCGACAATACGGTTTCGGGAAACAGCCGAGACTCGCTATTGGATTTCTTCAACGATGCATATGGTAAAAGCAGCGAGTTACGGCGTTATACGGGAAACACACCCCTGGTGGATAGTTACTGTAACTGAGCTCATATTTATTAAAGCAATACACACTCCTAGAATATCGGCAGTGATGGGACTGGACATGGCTTCACTTTAAAGAGCATCTGCAGTCCAAACAGAAATCAATAGAATCTGAGGTTAAAGGTTAAACGTTTGAGTGGCGTCTGTAAAGCCTTTGATCTTCCTTTGATCTGCACTCAAACTAAGAGTTGGAAACTGTTTTCATCCATCAGTCCATTTATTCTCCTTTATTGGCAGAATGCAGATAGATTTCTTTTGATAATATGGTTTAAACGTGTATTTGGCCGTTCTGTGTTTTCTTTATATTGTTGTCTCCCTGAATCTGTTTCTGTTTATCTGTGTTGCAGTAAGAAACCCTGTAAATACTTTGACCAGGGAAGAGGAACGTGTCCGTTCGGTGGAAAGTGTTTCTACATGCATGCATACGCTGACGGGACGCGAGCAGAACCCGACAAACCCCGCAAACAGCTCAGTGCCGAGGGGAACGTCCGGGTAAACACCCCACACACACACTTACATATGCAAATTACTATGCAAATCCTCATTTAAATAATTAATGCGCAGAATAAAGAGGCGGGGCCTGGTTGAGTTAGTTAGTAGTGTGTTAAACTGGTGGTTATGGTAAGGGGCGGGACATTTCCCAAACACAATCGAAGCGCTCAACCAATCACAACACACTGCTCCAGCCGACCAATCAGAGCACAGTGTGCTTTTCAGGAGGAGGGGCTTCATAGAGACAGGAAGTAAACAGAGCGTTACTGACAGACTGGGAAGAGAGGAGCCGCAACAATCGAGAATATATTTTATCACAAATATTATTGTAACTTATTCATCATTGTGTCAGTGTTTTATTCGTTGACTTTAGCAGCTTCTCTACACGAAGAACAACATAGTGATGTTATGCGTTTGTCCGCTCAGGGCCACCATAGAAACGTGGATGTAACGCTCATTCTAAGCTACTAAAAACGCAACGGTTCATTATGTTCTCTATACACCACTGAAAACATAGTTATGTAAATGAAATTGCATTTCTGTCAACAGATCCTCCTAAATATGACACAACGCACCTTTAATCTTAAATGATTTAGAGCTCAGACTTAAGTTTGATCTATTTTCAAAGACGACACTTGGCAGATTATTGCTGAAGTGAAGAAAGTTTTAAAAAGTGAACTTAAAAAGATACATCATTTTATGTTTATTTTTATGAAAAATACCTTTTTCAATTTTTATAAAAAATATATTTTCAAAAACATGTTTTAAAAAGCAAAGCCATAAATCTAAACAAGTTGTGTGAAAAATTGGAGCCTGATATCTCAATAAATGATCTTTCAGTGAGATGTGTGGCTGCAGTACCAAACGCTTCCACTAGAGGAACTCGTCTCATTCATTTCCAATGCGCTCGTTTCTGACCGCGAGCTCAAGTGACTAATCTTACAGGACCATTAAACCTGTTCATTTTTTTTTCACACAGCAAGTGCCAAAACCTTTACCATGTTTCCTACCATTCCGATAACATTCAAATTTTACTTTTTTTTTTTTTTTTTTAAGCACCAGTGGGTTAAAATGTGAAATATTTCTCTCTCTCTCAGTTTCTGAATTCAGTGCGTCTGTGGGACTTCATCGAGGAGCGAGAGCACCGTGGGCTTCCCCAGGACGAGGACGAGGTCAATGAACTGGGAGAACTCTTCATGCAACTCTCAGGAGCCGGAGACGAGCGCGGCTCCTCGGCCTCACATTGATCACATGACAATAACACGTATCGAGCGTTTCCTAAGACGACATTCTAGCAGTGGTGCGTTTCTGTGCGACAGCATATACTACATCTGTACGAGTGTGACATATATAAAGCACCTGTATCGTATCTGTAGGCTGCTATATTCTCCTGGGAGGATTTTTTTAACACAAGGCCCAAAGATGAATGTATTAAAAAATGGGAACTAAAAATCACATTTTCAAATGCACTCAAGTAGTGTATGAAGTATAATAATGTTGTGTCAAAAAATGAATAATAAGTAGTAATTGTTGCACTTAGTTCAGATAACATACATAATTTATTACATTTGGGCATCATGCAATATTACTGTGGTTTAAATAAAAAAAAGCATCCATTCGTTTTGTCACCAGTGAATGGACTTATCGGTATTTTTAGGATATATTTACTTCATTTTGAATTCAGCTGATATCATAGTACTGAATTTCACTAGTCTGGTTTACTCTTGAATCTGATATGGGTTATTATATATTCATTTTCTGAACTGTATTGTTGAGTGACTCTGGAGCGAGTGTAATAAAGCGTTTCGTGAGCGATTGGTGTGTGTGTTTGAGTGTTTAGCACAGATTTGTTTACAGGCATCAGGACTGAACTGCTCAAATACACTGAATATGATTGAGATAATGTTATATTTGAAAGCATTTCAGTGTTTATCGGGATGGTTTTGGGTCATCCGTGTGCCTCGTCACTTTAAATGCACGTTAAAGGCAAAGTGCAAGCGGTGTGAACAGAGGCATCTTGATGTTCTTCATGGAGTCGATGCCAACGCCGATGGGATGAGTAAAGGTAATAACCGGAGAGAAGTCCAGTTAGCCCTGCTTCTCAGACCCTATACTTCACTAGAAACCTATGCTGTGCTGGACGACGGATCTCAGCGTTCATTCATTCACTTGTTGAATGTAGTTGCTCGACGTCTGGACCTTCAAGGTGAAATTGAAGATTTGGCTCTGTGCACAGAGAGACAGGGTGTCCATACCATTCATGGTAGATCTGTATCCATCTCCATAGCACCTGTTTCACACCCTTTCAGATCCTACCCGGTCAAGGGTGCATTCACAGCAAAAGAGATAGCCTTGGTTCAGCATACTTACCCCATCTCTGACTTGCAAAGAAGATATCGCCATCTCCATGACTTACCTTTGCATGACATCCACGAAGCGCAGCTACTTATCGGCTCAGATTATCCTCATTTGATAACGCCTGGAGCCAGTGAGATGGGTCC
This sequence comes from Meda fulgida, assembly GCA_030578275.1. Lineage (NCBI taxonomy): Eukaryota > Metazoa > Chordata > Actinopteri > Cypriniformes > Leuciscidae > Meda > Meda fulgida. Next base: position 1,393,065 of record JAROOJ010000030.1, read on the forward strand.
TCCTGGAGGTCCAGTGGCGCCGCGGTTCATACGATGCTTGGCTGGACATTGCAAGGTCCCTCAAGGCTTATTAAGCCTCACTTGCAGCCTCAAGAATGTTTATTCATTTCTTGTGTTTCTCCTGAAGCTGAGCTCTTCAGTCAAGTCGAAAAACTTTGGCAGCTAGATACTCTTTCTTATCAATCTGAGAAAGTAGTCAGTCGATCACGACAGGATGCACAAGCTATTCGCCTCCTAGAGGAGAAAACCATCCGGATCGATGTGAATGGTGTCAGAAGGTACGCCACGCCTCTACTCTGGAAAGAGTCACCAACACTTCTGAATGCACCCAAAGAGGCAGTCATGGCCCTGTTATGCAGCACAGAGCATAAACTAGATAGAGAGCCTAGTAAGGCTGCATCTTACGAATCAGAGATTCAGAAACTGCTACAAGCGGGTTACGTCACCCCTTTGACATCTGCAGAGTGTGATCTGAATTCCAAGTCGTGGTACATACCACATCATATGGTTCAGCACAATGCGAAGAACCGTATTGTCTTTAATTGTTCTTTCAAGTACCAGGGTCAGTCTTTGAATGAAATCAAGTCAAGACACCTTTATTTATATAGCGCTTTTTACTATACAGATTTTATCAAAGCAGCTTCACAGTAATAACAAGAAAATAATACATCAAAGTTTGTTTCTAGAAGAAAATTGTATCATCATCCACCTTAAGTAAGGCAAATCAATAATATTGTTGAATATTTAAATGTCCACAACTAAGCAAGCCAAAAGCCAAGGCGACAGTGGCAAGGAACCAAAACTCCATCACCTTGGGAGAACCCAGGCTCAGTCGCTCAGTTCTCCTCTGGCCAACGAACGAACAGTGTATGTTTAAGATTCAGGCATTACAGGTCAGAAGTCAGATTGGATCAGAACATTCAGAATATTGTCCAGTTCCATCTGGTTGGAATTCGGAGTCATCACGCCGGTATGGAGACAAGTTTGTTGAGGATCAGTGCCGATGCCTGTCGTGTCGATAAGGCCTTCGCAGGGCTGATGGGCTGGCACTTCAGGGATGCGTTGTGGATGGGTCCAGGCGCAGGTCCACCATCAGATCTGGATACACCCTGGATCCGGTGGATTGCGGTAAACCTCGGGATAAACAGAGAGACTAATATTAGCGTAGATGCCATTCTTATGATGTAACGAGTACATCAGGATTTAAGGGAAGTGTTCCCGGCTGACCTAATCTATGCAGCCTGACATTGAATTATAGAAGTCTATAGTGTGTTATGTGAATGCTAGGTCAAAGAGATGTGTTTTTAATTTAGCTTTGAACTGACAGAGTGTGTCTGCTTCCCGGACAATGGTAGGAAGATTGTTCAAAAGTTTTGGTGCTAAATAGGAAAAGGATCTACCGCCAGCAGTCGATTTTGATATTCTAGGTATTATCAACTGGCCTGAGTTTTGATATCGCAGTAGATGTGAAGGACTATAATGCGTTAAGAGCTCGCTCAAGAACTGCGGAGCTAAACCATTTAGTGCTTTGTAAGTAATTAACAATATTTTACAATTTATACGATGTTTAATAGGGAGCCAGTGCCGTGTTGACAGAACCGGGCTAATATGGTCATATTTCCTGGTTCTAGTAAGAACTCGAGCTGCTGTGTTTTGGACCAGCTGTTATTTTGTTTATTAAGCGTGCAGGGCAACCACCCACAATAGCATTACAATAATCTAGCCTTGATGTCATGAACGCATTAACTAATTGTTCTGCATTTGTCAATGAGAGCATATGGCGTAATTTAGATATATGTTTAAGATGGAAAAATGCGGTTTTACAGATACTAGACACGTGACTTTTAAATGAAAGATTGGTATCAAAAAGCACACCCAGGTTCCTAACTGACGACGAGGACTTAACAGAGCAGCCATCAAGTGTTAGACAGTATTCTAGGTTATTACGTGTGGAAGCTTTTTGTCCAATAACTAGATTTCTTAGTGGTTTTGAAAATATTACTATAAATTACAGCAACTCCTCCCCCTTTGCCTTTTAGACGAGGTTCATGTTTATAACAGTAATTTTGCAGTAATCAGGTCCGGTCTGCCCCAAAAACGTTTCCAGTTGTCTATGAATTCTACATTATTATGCGGACACCACTCAGACAATCAGCGATTGAGTGAACATAATCTGCTAACTATCTCATCACTCCTGCGAACAGGAAGGGGGCCAGAGCAAATTACAGTGCCTGACATCGTTCTTGCGAGTTCACACACCTCTTTAATATTAATTTTGGGGATCTCCGACTGGCGGAGTCGAACATCATTAGTGCCGACGTGGCAAACATGTGACTATGGTGGCTGGTGTCTCTATTTTCACGTTCCGTGTGATCGAATCACCAATTACCGGGGCACAATCAACAGAACTCTCAGTGTGTGTTTCACTGAGTGGGGCAAATCGATTTGTTATGGTAATCGGAACGGAAGAGTGTTTTTTTGACTCGACTAGAGCGATCTCTCACGGTCACCCATCTGCCCTGCTGCGTGGGCTCTACTTCAGCCGGAACCGAATCATGCACAGAGTTCACTATGTTAGGCGCATCCAAAATAGTATCTAAAGCTCTAGTACTATCCTTACTATCCTCAATTAGAGTTTGGATGCTGGTTTCTAGTTCTGAAATCTTCTCCGTCAGGCTGACTGTCTCCTTGCATTTATCACAAATAAATCCTATATTGCCATCGGAGAAGGCTATACTAAACATATGACATGTGACACAGGTGACAATAACAGGACAAGACATTACTCACCGTTTGTGTTGACTGATTCTTGCTCACCTGGGCTTTTTATGAACTCAAAGGTGCGGGCGCGAGATAAAATAAATAAATAAATAACTGAGCGCACGGGTGGTGCATTAACAGGCTAGCGAGTTACTAGCGTGTTGTGCTATCAATAACGGATGCTAGCGATGTAAGGTTGATATAAGGTCTTGCGATATAGCAGATCCAGACCCAGTAACGCCAAATTCCTTGCTGATGGGGCGGCCTGACTCCTCCTTGCCCCAAGTTGTCTATTCAGACCCAGAATTACTGTGTAAAAAAAGATGGAGACATAGTCAGGTTCTGAGTGATCATTTTTGGAAGCATTTTATTCATGACTTGCTACCCACCTTGCAGTCAAGGCAGAAATGGCACAGAGAGAAAGATATTGCAGTTGGTACTGTAGTACTCATCGTTGATGAGCAGATACCAAGAGCACTCGGGAGAGTTGGTACTGTCTCTGCTGTCATTCCTAGTTCAGATGGGATAGTCAGAACAGCAGCGGTCAAAGTGAAAGATCAAACATACACAAGACCAGTAGCTAAGTTGATTGAATTGCCAACATTACCCCCAGACACAGAGAGTTGAACGCACACTGAACATCGCTGCACCCGAAGCTACAGGCCTCATTAATATCTCATCACATTAATCCTCTCAGGACCAGATAAGGATAACCGCCTGTTCGAGTTCCAATGTGGTGGCATCACGTCTGAGGATCAACGTCTGAGGATATCTGCACCTTCCTTCCATTAAGCGGACTCTCTCTGGAATAGTTGGGACTTGTTAAGACTGAGTAGGCTTCCACTAGCGGCGCCAGGAATTTGATTGTAGGTGGGCCTCCAGAAAACTGGATGGGCCAGTTAAAATAAGCACAAAAAAAAAACGGGTTCCCCTTCATCTCCGTTTCAGCGCTTCTCTGCGGCACTAAGGACAGCGACTAAGTAGCCTACCTGTGTGGCTCTTGTGTCGCTGTCCTCAGCTCAGTGCAGTAACGTTAGCCTAACTGGGGGGTCGCACACTGGACAAGAAGCGCAGCGCTGTGCCGCGTCACGTCTAGGACAACTCGAAGTAGGCCTATCGCACACTGGACACGCACTTTCTCAGTTTATGGCCAGCAATACTGTTATATTTAAGGACATTTCCTATGGAATTAAGATAATGTCTGTACTATGTTATGATTGTACTGTACAATTAAATACAATCGTTGCTGACTTTGCAGTCTGAACACTTTACCTCACAGCTTCCATTAACTGAATGAATTGAGAATATCAGCTGAAAATTGGATAACATCAGCAATTTTCATTCAAGCAGCTGATTTCTGTAAATGAATATAAAACTAAATGTATATTGCAGCACAGGGTGAAGTCAGTATATACATTAACGACGATTTGAGACAAATACATTTAAATTTAATCTAAAACAAATGGCGCGGCAGGATTTTGAACAAGGTCCTGAGCCGTTGCTGGGCGCCGCAGACACACGCCGAAAGGCGCCGCCGGTGTGTGTACACTCATGGAGAATAATGTGTTTGAATTTTAAAGACTCGACGCTGCACTTCTCGTCCGGTGTGAGACCGCCTTAAGTCACACGTGGGGTACAAGCCACTGATTGGCTGAGAAACTTTCACTCATAGCTTTCCTCGGGCCGCTAGAATGAAAATCACTCACTACTCAATAGGCCTGGGTCAAAACGGGCGGGCCCGGACCTAAAACGGGCCCAATGGTAGCGCCGCGGGTGCTGAGTACTCTTATCAACATCACTTCATTTCCTTATCTCAACATCAGTGTATCTTTTGAATCAAAGCATGTTGTGTTGTTATTTGTTTATTTTGCGTAGGCCTACGTTGTTTTATTTGAATCATATTAACATTTGTTGATCTTGTGAGAAAATAATTTTTCATTTACCAATTAATACATGGGAGTGAATTTGACCCATGACTCTGGCTTCTTTACTCCTCTCCTAGTTACTGGACATTAATTGTGTAAATAGTCCTCTAAGGTGATTTAGAACCGTATCAGTAATCAGTGCATAACACAGCCCTCAATACAGGGGAACCGTGAGGTGTTGTAGCTGTGAACGCGATGTAAACACGCGCTGATCGTGAGTTTGTGTGTTTATTCTCCGCTATGACTCTTCCAGCTCTTCAGAAAAACAGTGTTTTCTTCAGGAAGATCCTCAGCCAGTTTCCTCAGGACTTCAGTCTGGCCTTCGCTTATGGATCTGCAGTTTTCAGTCAGAATGGAGGCGGTCAAGGTCAGATGAGGGTAAGAAACGCCTCACGTGATGCGAATGTTATGATCTGAAGAAAGTCTGTCACTTGGAATTAAAGTAGATTAATTTCTGCCTAATATATAGAACAGCAACCCTGGTGAATCATCATCAGTCAATGGTACAGTTACTGTAATGGAGTACAAACAAGAAAAACTACACTACCAGTCAAAAGTATTGGATCGGTAAGATTTTTAATGTTTTTAAAAGAATCTCTTCTGCTCACCAAGACCGCATTTATTTGATTAAAAAAAAACAGTAATATTGTTCAATATTACACCAATTTAAAATAATTGTCTTTTTTAATGTTTTAAAAAGAGCAACATTCATCTGAAATAGAAAGCTTTTGTAACATTAAACACTACTCTTCAAAAGTTTGGGGTCAGTAAGAAATTTTTTTGGGGGGGGGGGGGTTAAATAAATCAATACTTTTATTCATCAAGGATGAATTGATCAAAAGTTACAGTAAAGACATTATATATAATAACAATAATGTTACAAAATATTCTATTTCAAATAAATGCTGTTCTTTTGAACTTTGAGTTGAAGGGCAGAACCTGTTTTGTGTACATAGATGACATTATTGTTTTCTCCAGGACTCAGGAGCAACATCTGGATGACCTGAAGGTGTTTAAAAACTTCATCAGGCCTCGCGTGCAGTGTGCGCATGTCAAAAAATCAATTCCGATTTGAATCTTGTGACATAAACGCTCACATCAACCCGATTACTTTATTTATCGTTCATCTAAACACTATGTTCGGATTCATCAAAAGGATTGATTTCATTCCGATTGAATGTAGCCTGTAGCTAGTGACAATATTATGTCGATCTGAATCGGATCTGTGCGTTATTTTTTAGTATTTGTATTATTTCATGTTTATTTACTTTTTATGTCATTATGTATTTTATTCCTTCTTGACATTCTGACTCACCGCTAAATGGTAGCCGTGTTCTTTATAGGCTAATGGTTTTCTATGGCAAAACATGAATCATGATCGCGGGAGACTCGAGCAGCGGGAGATTAAGTCAGATCAGTCGGAATCACTCGATGTGATAGAAAAATACAACAAGACGTCGTCGGTGAGAGAATGTCAGTTTAACTGAATGATTTTTGGACTCCACTTTCAACGTGTAACGTGCCAGAATAATACACTAGGCTTTAGTTAGGGCAGAAACTTGTGGTCGATGCTTTTACAGTTTAGTGAAGGCAAAAAGAAAAATGGTGTGTTGTAGTAATAAACCCTATATATATTGTCTACACTCGTAAAAGTACAAGTAGCCTTATCAACATTCCTCTCATGGACTTATTGTGGTGACACAGGTCATTCTCTCTTTTCAATTTTTAAATCAAAACAATAATCTGTGGCTCTGCGTGACGTCATCGGAATGCATTCTATTCGACACGTCACTGTACCGCAGGCTTAAGCTGTTCTCACTGAACTCACTTTTCACTTGTTCATGACTTGTTCATTTGACTTGTTTGACTTGTTGCCTTCATATATGCGCTTTAGTGTCGATATACGATTTTTGCATCAGTCTACAGCTTTTGATCAGTGTGCAATTTTGAATCAGCTAAGTGTACGATTCCCCATCAGGATTTTGTTTTGATTAGCTGCATTTTTATTCCGTGTATGCTTTTTGTTCATTGTGCAATTTTATATCTGTTTGGATCTGTGTGCTTTTTTAAGTACACTTGAATTGCACATTACAGCTTTCTGATCTGTGTATGGTTTCAGATCATACAATTTGACTAGTAGGATTTTGGATCAACGTACTATTTTAGATCAGAGAATGAACAGCAAAACATTTCGCAAGCTCAGGCCCCTGGCATGTGTCCGTCCTGCTCAGACGGCACAACCTGTGTGTGCTTCAGTCACACCTGGACTGAGACCACAACCACCGGCTCAGAGGAAGACGACGACGGCACAACCTGTGTGTGCTCCAGTTCTGCCTAGACTGAGACCACAACCACCGGCTCAAACACACCCAGAAGGCATTGCGACGATGAGGGTAAGAAGGGTATCATAGGATTCAATGTGTTTTTTCAACCATCATCGGTCATTATTAGCATTAAGCCTGCGTTCATATGTTGAGCATTGTATTAAGGTGTTTTCTTCTTCTTATGTATCGCCAGCAGGAGCTCCCTCGCCAGAACAGGATTATCCTGAGAGGAGCGTCCCTGAGCCGAGCGCAGTCTGTGGAGCCTCCTCCTGTCTCCGGCTCCTCCCAGCCCAGAGCTGAGCTAGCCCAGCAATCGCTAACCGGTTCGCTACATTTCACTTCAGAACATAGCACTTAAAGAGCATATTACACGTAAAAAAAAAAAATCTGAATTAAGAAATAACCTTGTATGAAAATACCATATGAAAAGGTAATGCAGGATTCTAAATGTTTTAAACGACATAAGGGCACCAATTTAGTAGATAAAGTGAGCGGTACTTTGACTGTTCGTAAAAAACGCTTATTTTCAACATCGCGTCATTTTACGCCACGAGAGGGAGCCTCAGCCCTCAGCAGAGCAGTTGGTATTCAGTAAGAGCCGTCGTGAGTCAGTGTTTTCAGCAGTTTTTGTATTTTAATTGATCATCGTCATGGTAAATTATTGTGTTTGTGGAGGTTGCAAAAACTCCGGCCTGTCAGGACATCGAGTCCACAGGTTTCCTAACAGGGAAAAGGACGGTGCAGGGTTCCTACGCAGTTTGGAAAGGGCATGGAATTAGATTTGAGTAATTTCCAGGTCTGGAAAAGTATGGAAAAATATTTGCATTTCCAGACTATTGCCCCTATTTAGTTTTCTATAATAACTTAATGAAAATAAATGTATCAAACAAGTGTGTTTTCATGGCAGCTGTTTAGATTATAAGAGTTTGAGTTTCTTCTCATAATATTCTTAGCACCGTATTACAGAGCCTCTAAAACGACCTTCGCAAAAATAAAAAAAATATACAGACTTTCGCATGCGCACGAGAAACAATTAAACTCAGCATAGACAATATAATGCCGTTCATTTCATGTCATGGTTTCTCCACCGCCATAGAGGATGCATTAAACTGGACACCAGGCCTTGATATTCGAGGTGCTACGCTAAGAGAAGCCAAGCTTGAGCAAATAGGCCTAGATAACTATTCATTCATGTGCATCAATGCTCTCTTTTTCTTCATAGTAAGATGACAAGGACACACAAAGGAGATAGGTTATAATTTATAAAAAACTAGAAATTGTAATGAGTAAGCATGCAAAAAATTCCTGTGCGTTCACAAGTTCATGAAATCAGATATAGTATTTTATGCTAAATAGTAATTTGTCCCCCTTTGACTGGGATAGAAAACCAGCCTGAGAGAGGTGATGTTTCCCACTGACACACTTCAGCAAAATATATAAATAACTGGCTCAAAACCACTTTTTGGGGTGAAAATACTAACGTGCCTAAGACTTTTGTGAACTGTTTAAATACAGACTTTTGCATTGCATGCACACGAGAAACTTTTTCGTGCCCTCGAGAAACTTTACACATGGGAATTTTTTTGCATGCTTGCGCATTACAATTTCTTGTGTCTAGTGTCTACTGACACTACAGCAGAATATATAAATAACTGGCTTAAAACCATTTTTTGGGGGGCTGAAAATACTGCTTTGGAGGTCTCGTACAAAAAAACGCTTTAATTTTCTCATAATATTCATTGCACATCACCAGATTTTTCAATGATTTTCAAATGCAGGTCCGATGATTCAGTCTCTTTAAATCCCTCCTTGTTGTGAGCCTACTCTGCTCTGATTGGCCAGACGGACCGGTCTGCTGTGATTGGTCCACCACTTACAGTGCTTGTCGGAAGCTAAACGCCCATTAAGGGGGGCATTAGGCACATGTGTTGCCCAGTGACGTGTAGCCGTCACGGAAGTGGGGTTCGAAAATCTTATGACTCGTTTAGGCTGTTCAGAGTCGATTTTTTTCTTTTGAGAAACAATAACTTTATTTATCGCGTGCTCTTTCACCTTCATAACTTTGAAGAAAGCTGCATTACATGAAAGAGAATATTCGAATACAGACTTGATCTGCTGGGAGGCGTGTCGCGCGCGTGCGCAGTGGCCTTGTTTCGACATGCGCGTGACAGTGAGTGAAGCTCTGCTGCGCGCCTCAGCAGGTGCGCGAAATTAGACTAATTAGCAGAGACGCTAGAAAGCTTCAGACAATGAAAGCAGGGCATGAGTTTGTTCAGCTTTGCAGTGCAGCTAAGAGAAGTGGAAGAAGGAAGAATTCGCTAAAGAATCACGTATAAAACTCATGGGAAAAGGAAAAGATCGTAATCTCACATCTCTTTACTGGTCTCTGAGGACTGCAAATGGGATCTCTGACTATGTAGTTGTCTGGATGGGCACGCGAAATGTGTGGTCTGTTAAGTGCATTGTTAATTCATTGTTAATTGCACTATTAATAGTTTGAGGCTAAACATTTTACACATTTTACGCTAAACACAGAGGCATATGAACTAGCCAAAGTTAAACCATTTCTCTCTTTCAAAGATCTTGAAAAGGTGATGCATGCCTTTATTTCAACAAGGCTTGATTTCTGCAATTCTCTGTATCCGGGCATTAACGTGTACCACTCAACCGCTTGCAAATGGTAGAGAACGCAGCTGCTAGGCTCCTTACAGGGGTGCGCCAACGGAACCATATTACTCCGGTTCTGAAGTCTCTGCACTGGCTCCCTATTTGTTACAGAGTTGATTTTAAAGTATTGATGTTGGTTTTTAAATCCTTGAATGGATTGGCCCCTTTATATATGACTGATCTTCTATCCAGTCACAACTCTGGAAGGTCTCTTAGGTCATCCAACCAGAGACTGTTAACTGTACCGCGGACCCGATTAAAAACGAGAGGAGATCGAGCTTTTGCTGTCGCTGCACCAAAACTTTGGAAGAGCCTCCCTGTCCCTGTTAGAACTGCTTCTTCACTGCTCGAGTTTAAAGCAAAACTTAAAACGTATTTTTTTTTCGTTGGCTTATAACTGTAGTTGATGTGTGCTGTGTTTGGTCTGTTTTTATTTCGTGTGTAATCTATGTTGTACTCGGTGCAGAATGCTGACGATGTTTGATGTACAGCACCTTGGTCAACAAATGTTGTTTTTAGTGGTGCTATATAAATAAATCTGAGTTGAGTTGAGTCTCTCGGCAGCATAGCAGGCTCATAATTGTATGGCTGTGGTCCGTCATACGAGTAAGTCCCAGATGTCATTGCGATCCATTGTTTTCCTGTTGTTTGAATGGTTTGAATCGACCGCTCTCCCTCCCGTTACGTCACGCCCGTCACGCCCATTTTCAGGTGCGGAAGTAACATTTTCTCACAAAAACGACTCCAGAAGCCAACGTAGCGTATTTATAAGTATATTTTAAAGAAAATCGAATTACTACATTGTATTTCTATACATTGACTCGTTGGGTCCTCTAACCTGCAATATGCCCTTTAAATATGAAGTAAACATAAGTTTCTTCATGAGAACCATTTAACATGTGATGTTTTATACAGGCCTGTGTCCACAACCACCGGCTCAGAGGAAGATGACGACGGCACAACCTGTGTGTGCTCCAGTTCTGCCTAGACTGAGACCACAACCACCGGCTCAGAGGAAGACGACGACGGCACAACCTGTGTGTGCTCCAGTTCTGCCTAGACTGAGACCACAACCACCGGCTCAAAAACACCCAGAAGGCATTGCGACGATGAGGGTAAGAAGGGTATCATAGGATTCAATGTGTTTTTTCAACCATCATCGGTCATTATTAGCATTAAGCCTGCGTTCATATGTTGAGCATTGTATTAAGGTGTTTTCTTCTTCTTATGTATCGCCAGCAGGAGCTCCCTCGCCAGAACAGGATTATCCTGAGAGGAGCGTCCCTGAGCCGAGCGCAGTCTGTGGAGCCTCCTCCTGTCTCCGGCTCCTCCCAGCCCAGAGCTGAGCTAGCCCAGCAATCGCTAACCGGTTCGCTACATTTCACTTCAGAACATATCACTTGAATATGAAGTAAACATAAGTTTCTTCATACCATATTAACATGTGATGTTTTATACAGGCCTGTCTCCACACCCACGATACGGCATCAGGGCTGATCAACGCAGGGCTAAGCTTTCACAACAAAGTCGCAATGAAGTAAGTGAATTTTGTATATTCTGATCGTTTCAGTTTAAATGAATATGAAATGTTGAAATATGAAATATCTACTGCTTGTAAATTGTGTGGACTAAGTTTTTATTTTGGGTGTAGCATCTGTACTCTTGTAACCTTTCTCTCTTTTTCTTTCTCAGCGTCATTTAGCGTTATTTGGCCATCATATGCCACAGAAGGAAAGTTGCGTATCTGACGGAGAGCTGAGGGCAGAAAATAATCAGGACAACTTTAAGCCCTTGAATAGCTTTGGTCATTCCAGAAGCCCTTATTCATGTTTAATTGACCCAGCTTTAGAAGGCAAGATTTTAAATGTGATGAAAGACATCAAACCTCTGTCACGCCTCAGACTACAAAGGCAGACTTTGAAAGACTCTGATACGTGGTAAGATATAAAAATACATGTCTTTATGACACAAAGCGATAATGCTACTGTGATGATCATCAGTTGCTATTATAATCTTATGGTTTGAGTGACCTCTTGATAATCTCACTCTTGCTTCCTCTGTTTCACAGTGACCGTGAAAGGCTAGAAGCTGATTGGCCTGTACCGAAAGAGGAATTGAAGCAGTTTCCAGAGAACATAGTAAGTGGCACACAGAACCAGCACTACTTCCCCCATACTTTTGTCTTGCTCATTAAATATTGTAATATGGATCAATAGTGTGATGCTGACTTAAAAATCACATCTCTATTACAGATTGCAGAAAAGCCGGTTCCTCCAGAGGAAGTTATAAAGAAAGAGGAACCAGTGGAAACCAAAGGCCATTTCTCAAGTCAGCTTTATGCCGATGTACACAGACTCATTGATGAGTTATCTATCTTAGAGCCGTTAATCTATGGCAATACGCAATTGCGCATACGCAAGCACAACCTCAGGCCCCCGACATTTATCTTATCTTGTGAGACATGCCTGGACTGAGACCACAACCACCGCCTCAGAAGGCACCCAGAAGGCATTGCGATGAGGGTAAGAATGCTATCATAGAATTCAATGTGTTTTATCAACCATCAGTAAATAACGTATTCGTTTACTAACATAACCTCAGTTCCCTGAGAGGAAGGAAACGAGTATTGCGTAGCTATACGCTTATGGGAAACCTCCTTTTCTCGTGAATATTTAAGCCTTATTTAAAACGCACAGCGAGCGCAGAGCAGAGCTGACTAGCGCGCTCATTGGCTGTGCTGCGGGAACTGCACGAACCTATGGCGAAACAGCGCAAGCACACTGCAAACCAATCATGGTGCTTCGCGCCAAACCCCGCCAGAACGGGCATGGCTTCTGGCTATAGAAGCAGGCCATTTCACCATAGGACTCAGGTTTAATCCCCTTCATCGAACTCTCCACTTCGCTGATTCTCCTGCTGAAGCCTTCGGCGTCGACGAGCCCTTGCAGCGAAATGAGCGGCCTGCAGCTGAGCAGTTCAGCGGACGGCAGCCTCTTGCTCTAGGCAGACTCTTGTTTAAGCTCCCAATTAATGTGTATGTGTCTCATACGTAATATGTGATCTATTAAAAAAAGCAAGACATGTAGTGCTGAACCAGCCAGAGGCAAGAAATCCAGGGCAATTGAAATTGTGGCAGTGCTTATGATTTCCAGTAGTTTTTGATTTTTTTTTTTTATTCATTTATCATTCGTATGAAGAGTGGTGATAAAATGTACCTCAGCAGGGAATCCACCAGGACCAGGTGCTTTATTGTTCGGCATGAGTTTTAGGGCAGAAAAAATGGTAAATGGTAAATGGACTGCATTTATATAGCGCTTTCACAGACCCACGGGGCCACCAAAGCGCTTTACATATTGCCTCACATTCACCCATTCACACACCGACGGTGGTGTCTGCCATAAAAGGCGCCATCCAGCTCGTCGGGAGCAGCTGGGGTTAGGTGTCTTGCTCATGGACACCTCGACACTTGGTCAGGTGGAACCGAGTATTGAACCACCAACCTTACGGTTTGTAGACAACCCACAGGAACCACTGAGCCACTGCCGCCACTGCTGTCAGAAGTTCATGTTCTGTTATGGGAGATTCAAGAGTATTTACCTGAAGTTTACTGAGTTGAGGCAGATTAATACTGTTGAGAAATTAGTTGATGTCTTTCTGATTTGGGTCTTTTTCTGAGGAGTATAATTTACATTTTTTGAAAGATTCGGTTTATTTGGTTTATAGAGTTGGTGGACTTCCCTGCTGTGTCTGTAATTTTCCTTGTTTTGTTTGATTTGATTTGCCAAATATTTACCAGATTTGTGGTCTTGTTGTCTTATGTATTAGGAATTGGATATGTTTATTGACGAGTTAATTTAATTTAATATTTTCTTAATTGATCCTTAGTTTCTTCTGTTGGGTTATTTATGTTAATGTCTTCTAGTTGTTTTATTGAACTACTGCTTGTTACTTTTCTTTCTTTTTTTTGTAAACGGAGAATGAAATATTTTTTCCTCTTAGTACAGCTTTTCCTGCTTCCCACAGAAGAGATGGGGATGATTTTGGGGTGTCGTTCATCTCTAGATAGCATGCCCACTCTCTTTTAAAATAGCTGTCAAACTCAGGATCTTTTAGAAGAGATGTGTTAAATCTGGTTATGGGTTTATGTGGACTGGTTCTATTCCATTTTAATGTTACCGGGGCATGATCACTAATGACTATTGGATGGATCTTTGATTCAGAGATATTTGATGTGATAGAACTACTGGTGAGAAAGAAATCAATGTGGGAATATGAGTGGTGGACTGGAGAGAAAAATTAGTATTCTTTAACATTTGGACGCCAGCATTCGCCAAGACCAAAATCACTCATGAACTGTTTTATGGTTTCTGTAGATTGCAAAATGCGTTTATTGCCTGAACTGTTAGATCTATCTATTGTTGGGTCTAGAACTGCGTTGAAATCACCACTATTATGACTGGACAGTTAGAAAGGTTAGAAATGGAGGAAAAAATGTCTGGAAAAAAGATGGGTCATCTGTGTTTGGGCCATATAGTTTGCTCATTGTAATTGGGCTATTAGTAATAGACAACAACAAAAAACTTAAATACATACACAGGGTGGAACATGGGGAGGAGGGGGACGAGACCTCGGTGCTAAAATAAGAGCACATCTAAGAGAGAATGAAAGAGAGAGTTTAGTTACATTTGTGATTATGGCAGTGATTGACTCTGGGATGGAAGACAAGTGTTCAGAAAAGCCATGGAGTAATGTCCTTATCACATTATAACTGTACATCTAGTGTATCTATTGTAATGATTGCCTTTTTCTTTCATTCATTTTCTGTTTTCGGATTGGGAAAAGTTGTTTTCGTCGTTCAAGAATGACCTTTGGGTATTGTTCGTTGATTCCATAGTCTGTGCCTTTTATTTGCCTGTCTTGCTTCTGAACCAGTTCTTTGTGTTTGTAGTGTTCGAATTTCGCGATGATCAGTCACGCTCAATTGTTATTGTTTTGAGATCTGAAACGGTTCACTCGTTGAAAAGTGATGGTCTGGTCTGGCAATTCGAGTTGTTTTATAAATACCTTGACTGATTTTTCGGGGTCGTCAGGAGTTTGTTCCGGGATGCCTGCAAAAAGTAAATTGTCCCTCATGCTGCGCGTTTGCAAATCCAAAATATTTTCTTTCATGGTTTTGTTTTCTGCGACAATGGAAGTGAGTTGAGTGGTAAGTGTGTGAACTGAGTCCTTTGAAAAGTTATTTTCTTAGCGATCCTGGTGTCAAGTCCGGAAAGTTTATTTTGAATAGAGTGTAGAATGTCGCTTACCCCAGAGCAGCCCGGCGGCTTCGGGCATGTGGATGGTGTTACAAACCGGAAGGTTGGTGGTTCAATCCCCGGTTCCACCTGACCAAGTGTCGAGGTGTCCATGAGCAAGACACCTAACCCCAGCTGCTCCCGACGAGCTGGATGGCGCCTTGTATGGCTGACACCGCCGTCGGTGTATGAATGAGTGAGTGAATGGGTGAATGTGAGGCAAAATGTAAAGCGCTTTGGTGGCCATTGGGTCTGTGAAAGCGCTATATAAATGCAGTCCATTTACCATTTATGCTTGGACTGGTAGGTGAATCGGGACGAGGTCTCTTGGAGTTTGGAGTGGGGTTACCTTTACTTTTTTTTGTGGTGTGGTTTACCCCTGTTCATGATGCTACAGAATCTGTTGTGGTGCGCGTCGATATATTCTTCGAGGTGATCCAAGGTTGTATATCCAGGTGTTATAGTCTACATTTGTGAATTCTATAACTTAGAGGTTCCTGCTCTGCAGGCACGAGTTCTTTCTTGGTAAAGGCCTTGGCCCCAGTAGTGCCCAAGCCTCCAGGCTCCCTCTGTGGGGCCCGACATTTGTCTGGTCCCCATTGGATTCTGACTTTTAGCTCTATTATTATTAAATGGGGATATTACTTACAGAATGTTAAAATGCCGTCTGGCTGAACTACCTTTTTAAATTTGATCACAAAAAACATAACATTACTTGTTATTCTGCGTTTATTGCGAATTCTCTTTCAAAGAAAGTAGTTTCAGTCTGCGGCCTTAATTGCAACGAATGGGGAAAATCCTGTCAGGGAGTGAGTTGCGCCGAGGGGGGTGGGGGAGGTGATGTTGCAGAACGTAATGTCTAACGTTAATCGACTTAATTTCCCTGATTGGAAAATCCTGAAATCTCATAAAATGCTTGCCACGCTCAAACTTTACTGACATATTTCAAATCTGCACCAAAGTCTTACATGGTCTTAACTGAAATAAAGTAAAATGTTGAAATAAAAGCCCAGCCAATACTGCACAACTCTGTCAAAGAGTATAGGGCATTTCAGAATGTTTGTAAACAATAGGCACCAAGATACTTCCGGGTGGCAGAACGCGAGCGGCTTCTACTGACCAACTGAAGAGATCCAGCCAGCAACTGTAAACAGTTACATAGTTAAAATCATTGTAGTTGATCAAAGTTGAAACGAGATTGACAATCACTTTTTTTGTTGTTTCAAATAACATTGATTCTCCCATGATTCAGGATATACAACTAAACAAAATAACATTTACTTTACTATAGGTTTTGACTAAATATTAATTGTTATTTAAAAGACAAATAATTTGAACAAATTTTTGTTGTATAAGTTTGAGTGAATGATTCAATGACTCATAAACACTTCATTTGATTCATTACTGGATGAATCAGCGTTTTTGAACGAATCTTTTGAGTGAATGATTCAATGACTCACTCATACACACTTCACTTGTTTCATTACTGGATGAATCAGCATTTTTGAACGAATCTCTTGAGTGATTGATTCAATGACTCACTCATACACACTTCATTTGATTCATTACTGGATGAATCAGCATTTTTGAACGAATTAGCAGTCACTCGTCGCCACCTACTGGTGTAATGATGTAATTGAGACCATCATTATTTGAAGCATCAATTTACTTTCTAAATTTACCCAATCTGCTCATCTACTGGGATTTTCACGCACAACCATTTCTAGGGTTTACAAAGAATGGTGTGAAAAGGGAAAAACATCCAGTATGCGGCAGTCCTGTGGGCGAAAATGCCTTGTTGATGCTAGAGGTCAGAGGAGAATGGGCCGACTGATTCAAGCTGATAGAAGAGCAACTTTGACTGAAATAACCACTCGTTACAACCGAGGTATGCAGCAAAGCATTTGTGAAGCCACAACACGCACAACCTTGAGGCGGATGGGCTACAACAGCAGAAGACCCCACCGGGTACCACTCATCCCCACTACAAATAGGAAAAAGAGGCTACAATTTGCAAGAGCTCACCAAAATTGGTCAGTTGAAGACTGGAAAAATGTGGCCTGGTCTGATGAGTCTCGATTTCTGTTGAGACATTCAGATGGTAGTCAGAATTTGGCGTAAACAGAATGAGAACATGGATCCATCATGCCTTGTTACCACTGTGCAGGCTGGTGGTGGTGGTGTAATGGTGTGGGGGATGTTTTCTTGGCACACTTTAGGCCCCTTAGTGCCAATTGGGCATCGTTTAAATGCCACGGCCTACCTGAGCATTGCTTCTGACCATGTCCATCCCTTTATGGCCACCATGTACCCATCCTCTGATGGCTACTTCCAGCAGGATAATGCACCATGTCACAAAGCTCCAATCATTTCAAATTGGTTTCTTGAACATGACAATGAGTTCACTGTACTAAAATGGCCCCCACAGTCTCCAGATCTCAACCCAATACAGCATCTTTGGCATGTGGTGGAACGGGTGCTTCGTGCCCTGGATGTGCATCCCACAAATCTCCATCAACTGCCAGATGCTAGCCTATCAATATGGGCCAACATTTCTAAAGAATGCTTTCAGCACCTTGTTGAATCAATGCCATGTAGAATTAAGGCAGTTCTGAAGGCGAAAGGGGGTCAAACACAGTATTAGTATGGTGTTCCTAATAATCCTTTAGGTCAGTGTATAGCCGCTCTGGAGAAAACAGTGATGTCATCGTCCAGCAAAAAAAAAGGGGGAAAAACTCAGTAATGTGATGAACGAATGCAGCGATTCTGATCAGTTCTTATTTCTTAAAAAGGTCATGAAATGCGTTTTAAAGATCAGGGATCGTTAACAAAAACTAGAACCAATAAAATATCATGTACATAACTTACTATGTAAATAAATGTTAACTGAAATACAATATAATATAAAAAACTTGCAAATTTCCAAGGCAAATCTCATTTTAATTTAGTTAAATTTGAGGTCCTAAAATAGCTTTGAGAAAAAAAAAAATTATAGAACGTATAAAGAAAATACATAGTCATTTAAAAACAGAAACTAATAAAAATCACAAAACCACAACAAAATCACTTAAATGAAAATAGAAAATTTTAAAATAAAACTGATTTTATAGCTATTGGCAGGAGTACCGGCTTTTTGGTGCGTTCGCACGGCAGGAACTAGGAATAATTTTAGTTTTAGGAACTCTTTATGAGGAACTAGTTTACTCCTCCAGGGTCGCTCTACCCAGCGCTATAGGAGCTACAGTGGCGCTAGTGTTCGCTGTGTAAACTGTTTACATCTACTTGCTCCATGAACATGGAAAACAGCGATAGTATAAATAAACAGAAGGCTAATGTTAATGGCATTCACCTGTTCTTTTCTCAGGCTCGATGATATGTACACCGCAAGCTGTCGTCTCTTAGCCGTCCGTTTTGCTCTGTCAATCGCGTAACTTCTACGTCAGCCGGCTTGCTTCACTGCAGAGTTCCTACTGACGGTGCGAATGCAACAGAGTAATGGCCCTGAGGAGCGTTAGTTCTTGAGGAACCGTCCAGGAGTGTGTTTCCCAAACTATAGCCAACGAGAGTCTCGAGTTCTGTCATTATCAGCAGTTCAACGAGTCGTGTTTCCCCAAACCATCGTTCTAACGAACAATCACAAACAGCATCGCAGAGTCGTGTGTGCGTGTGTGTGCGCGTGCGTGTGCGTGTGCCTGTGTGTGTGTGCTCATGTTTATATTACATTGTGAGGACCAAATGTCCCCACAAAGGTGGCAATATCTGAAATCCTTGTCCTTGTGGGGACATTTTTTGGTCCCCGTAAGGAAAACGGCATGTAAAAATGCAGAAAGTTTCCTGTGATGGGCAGGTTTAGGGATAGGGTTAGTGTAAGGGGATAGAATATACAGTCTGTACAGTATAAAAACCATTACGTCTATGGAGAGTCCCCACAAAGATAGTGGACCGTGTGTGTGTGTGAGCGACAGATCTCCTGCAGTTAGAGCAGAGTTTCATATTTCATGATGTGGACTCAATAAATCCTGATCTTGAGCAAAATAAGCAAGCTGACATTCAGTGCAATCTATATCTTTTATTTAGAACACAAACAAATGTCATTTACGTCTGTTAGTTTGTCTAGAGATTTAAAGCGTTGTGTTTGAAGAGTGCGCATGTGTGAACGAGCTCGAGTGTGTAAGAACGAGTCTATGATTGAATCTGGAAATATTAGAAATAGTTCTCAGATGTCATGTTCATAATTTATAGCAAAACATATAGCGTTAATTCGATCTCAAACAGAATCATTAAAAGTAGTTATTACTCCAACGCCTGCGTGATGTCATTAACCAGCGTGGTTAAACTAACAATTTGCGACAATACGGTTTCGGGAAACAGCCGAGACTCGCTATTGGATTTCTTCAACGATGCATATGGTAAAAGCAGCGAGTTACGGCGTTATACGGGAAACACACCCCTGGTGGATAGTTACTGTAACTGAGCTCATATTTATTAAAGCAATACACACTCCTAGAATATCGGCAGTGATGGGACTGGACATGGCTTCACTTTAAAGAGCATCTGCAGTCCAAACAGAAATCAATAGAATCTGAGGTTAAAGGTTTAAACGTTTGAGTGGCGTCTATAAAGCCTTTGATCTTCCTTTGATCTGCACTCAAACTAAGAGTTGGAAACTGTTTTCATCCATCAGTCCATTTATTCTCCTTTATTGGCAGAATGCAGATAGATTTCTTTTGATAATATGGTTTAAACGTGTATTTGGCCGTTCTGTGTTTTCTTTATATTGTTGTCTCCCTGAATCTGTTTCTGTTTATCTGTGTTGCAGTAAGAAACCCTGTAAATACTTTGACCAGGGAAGAGGAACGTGTCCGTTCGGTGGAAAGTGTTTCTACATGCATGCATACGCTGACGGGACGCGAGCAGAACCCGACAAACCCCGCAAACAGCTCAGTGCCGAGGGGAACGTCCGGGTAAACACCCCACACACACACTTACATATGCAAATTACTATGCAAATCCTCATTTAAATAATTAATGCGCAGAATAAAGAGGCGGGGCCTGGTTGAGTTAGTAGTGTGTTAAACTGGTGGTTATGGTAAGGGGCGGGACATTTCCCAAACACACTCGAAGCGCTCAACCAATCACAACACACTGCTCCAGCCGACCAATCAGAGCACAGTGTGCTTTTCAGGAGGAGGGGCTTCATAGAGACAGGAAGTAAACAGAGCGTTACTGACAGACTGGGAAGAGAGGAGCCGCAACAATCGAGAATATATTATTACAAATATTATTGTAACTTATTCATCATTGTGTCAGTGTTTTTATTCATTGACTTTAGCAGCTTCTCTATGCGAAGAACAACATAGTGATGTTATGCGTTTGTCCGCTCAGGGCCACCATAGAAACGTGGATGTAACGCTCATTCTAAGCTACTAAAACGCAACGGTTCATTATGTTCTCTATACACCACTGAAAACATAGTTATGTAAATGAAATTGCATTTCTGTCAACAGATCCTCCTAAATATGACACAACGCACCTTTAATCTTAAATGCTTTAGAGCTCAGACTTAAGTTTGATCTATTTTCAAAGACGACACTTGGCAGATTATTTCTGAAGTGAAGAAAGTTTAAAAAGTGAACTTAAAAAGATACATCATTTTATGTTTATTTTTATGAAAAATACCTTTTTCAATTTTTATAAAAAATATATTTTCAAAAACATGTTTTAAAAAGCAAAGCCATAAATCTAAACAAGTTGTGTTAAAAATTGGAGCCTGATATCTCAATAAATGATCTTTCAGTGAGATGTGTGGCTGCAGTACCAAACGCTTCCACTAGAGGAACTCGTCTCATTCATTTCCAATGCGCTCGTTTCTGACCGCGAGCTCAAGTGACTAATCTTACAGGACCATTAAACCTGTTCATTTTTTTTTTCACACAGCAAGTGCCAAAACCTTTACCAAGTTTCCTACCATTCCGATAACATTCAAATTTTACTTTTTTTTTTTTTTTTTTTAAGCACCAGAGGGTTAAAATTTGAAATATTTCTCTCTCTCTCAGTTTCTGAATTCAGTGCGTCTGTGGGACTTCATCGAGGAGCGAGAGCACCGTGGGCTTCCCCAGGACGAGGACGAGGTCAATGAACTGGGAGAACTCTTCATGCAACTCTCAGGAGCCGGAGACGAGCGCGGCTCCTCGGCCTCACATTGATCACATGACAATAACGCGTATCGAGCGTTTCCTAAGACGACATTCTAGCAGTGGTGCGTTTCTGTGCGACAGCATATACTACATCTGTACGAGTGTGACATATATAAAGCACCTGTATCGTATCTGTAGGCTGCTATATTCTCCTGGGAGGATTTTTTAACACAAGGCCCAAAGATGAATGTATTAAAAAATGGGAACTAAAAATCACATTTTCAAATGCACTCAAGTAGTGTATGAAGTATAATAATGTTGTGTCAAAAAATGAATAATAAGTAGTAATTGTTGCACTTAGTTCAGATAACATACATAATTTATTACATTTGGGCATCATGCAATATTACTGTGGTTTAAATAAAAAAAGCATCCATTCGTTTTGTCACCAGTGAATGGACTTATCTGTATTTTTAGGATATATTTACTTCATTTTGAATTCAGCTGATATCATAGTACTGAATTTCACTCGTCTGGTTTACTCTTGAATCTGATATGGGTTATTATATATTCATTTTCTGAACTGTATTGTTGAGTGACTCTGGAGCGAGTGTAATAAAGCGTTTCGTGAGCGATTGGTGTGTGTGTTTGAGTGTTTAGCACAGATTTGTTTACAGGCATCAGAACTGAACTGCTCAAATACACTGAATATGATTGAGATAATGTTATATTTGAAAGCGTTTCAGTGTTTATCGGGATGGTTTTGGGTCATCCGTGTGCCTCGTCACTTTAAATGCACGTTAAAGGCAAAGTGCAAGCGGTGTGAACAGAGGCATCTTGATGTTCTTCATGGAGTCGATGCCAACGCCGATGGGATGAGTAAAGGTAATAACCGGAGAGAAGTCCAGTTAGCCCTGCTTCTCAGACCCTATACTTCACTAGAAACCTATGCTGTGCTGGACGACGGATCTCAGCGTTCATTCATTCACTTGTTGAATGTAGTTGCTCGACGTCTGGACCTTCAAGGTGAAATTGAAGATTTGGCTCTGTGCACAGAGAGACAGGGTGTCCATACCATTCATGGTAGATCTGTATCCATCTCCATAGCACCTGTTTCACACCCTTTCAGATCCTACCCGGTCAAGGGTGCATTCACAGCAAAAGAGATAGCCTTGGTTCAGCATACTTACCCCATCTCTGACTTGCAAAGAAGATATCGCCATCTCCATGACTTACCTTTGCATGACATCCACGAAGCGCAGCTACTTATCGGCTCAGATTATCCTCATTTGATAACGCCTGGAGCCAGTGAGATGGGTCCTCCTGGAGGTCCAGTGGCGCCGCGGTTCATACGATGCTTGGCTGGACATTGCAAGGTCCCTCAAGGCTTATTAAGCCTCACTTGCAGCCTCAAGAATGTTTATTCATTTCTTGTGTTTCTCCTGAAGCTGAGCTCTTCAGTCAAGTCGAAAAACTTTGGCAGCTAGATACTCTTTCTTATCAATCTGAGAAAGTAGTCAGTCGATCACGACAGGATGCACAAGCTATTCGCCTCCTAGAGGAGAAAACCATCAGGATCGATGTGAATGGTGTCAGAAGGTACGCCACGCCTCTACTCTGGAAAGAGTCACCAACACTTCTGAATGCACCCAAAGAGGCAGTCATGGCCCTGTTATGCAGCACAGAGCATAAACTAGATAGAGAGCCTAGTAAGGCTGCATCTTACGAATCAGAGATTCAGAAACTGCTACAAGCGGGTTACGTCACCCCTTTGACATCTGCAGAGTGTGATCTGAATTCCAAGTCGTGGTACATACCACATCATATGGTTCAGCACAATGCGAAGAACCGTATTGTCTTTAATTGTTCTTTCAAGTACCAGGGTCAGTCTTTGAATGAAATCAAGTCAAGACACCTTTATTTATATAGCGCTTTTTACTATACAGATTTTATCAAAGCAGCTTCACAGTAATAACAAGAAAATAATACATCAAAGTTTGTTTCTAGAAGAAAATTGTATCATCATCCACCTTAAGTAAGGCAAATCAATAATATTGTTGAATATTTAAATGTCCACAACTAAGCAAGCCAAAAGCCAAGGCGACAGTGGCAAGGAACCAAAACTCCATCACCTTGGGAGAACCCAGGCTCAGTCGCTCAGTTCTCCTCTGGCCAACGAACGAACAGTGTATGTTTAAGATTCAGGCATTACAGGTCAGAAGTCAGATTGGATCAGAACATTCAGAATATTGTCCAGTTCCATCTGGTTGGAATTCGGAGTCATCACGCCGGTATGGAGACAAGTTTGTTGAGGATCAGTGCCGATGCCTGTCGTGTCGATAAGGCCTTCGCAGGGCTGATGGGCTGGCACTTCAGGGATGCGTTGTGGATGGGTCCAGGCGCAGGTCCACCATCAGATCTGGATACACCCTGGATCCGGTGGATTGCGGTAAACCTCGGGATAAACAGAGAGACTAATATTAGCGTAGATGCCATTCTTATGATGTAACGAGTACATCAGGATTTAAGGGAAGTGTTCCCGGCTGACCTAATCTATGCAGCCTGACATTGAATTATAGAAGTCTATAGTGTGTTATGTGAATGCTAGGTCAAAGAGATGTGTTTTTAATTTAGCTTTGAACTGACAGAGTGTGTCTGCTTCCCGGACAATGGTAGGAAGATTGTTCAAAAGTTTTGGTGCTAAATAGGAAAAGGATCTACCGCCAGCAGTCGATTTTGATATTCTAGGTATTATCAACTGGCCTGAGTTTTGATATCGCAGTAGATGTGAAGGACTATAATGCGTTAAGAGCTCGCTCAAGAACTGCGGAGCTAAACCATTAGGGCTTTGTAAGTAATTAACAATATTTTACAATTTATACGATGTTTAATAGGGAGCCAGTGCCGTGTTGACAGAACCGGGCTAATATGGTCATATTTCCTGGTTCTAGTAAGAACTCGAGCTGCTGTGTTTTGGACCAGCTGTTATTTTGTTTATTAAGCGTGCAGGGCAACCACCCACAATAGCATTACAATAATCTAGCCTTGATGTCATGAACGCATTAACTAATTGTTCTGCATTTGTCAATGAGAGCATATGGCGTAATTTAGATATATGTTTAAGATGGAAAAATGCGGTTTTACAGATACTAGACACGTGACTTTTAAATGAAAGATTGGTATCAAAAAGCACACCCAGGTTCCTAACTGACGACGAGGACTTACAGAGCAGCCATCAAGTGTTAGACAGTATTCTAGGTTATTACGTGTGGAAGCTTTTTGTCCAATAACTAGATTTCTTAGTGGTTTTGAAAATATTACTATAAATTACAGCAACTCCTCCCCCCTTTGCCTTTTAGACGAGGTTCATGTTTATAACAGTAATTTTGCAGTAATCAGGTCCGGTCTGCCCCAAAAACGTTTCCAGTTGTCTATGAATTCTACATTATTATGCGGACACCACTCAGACAATCAGCGATTGAGTGAACATAATCTGCTAACTATCTCATCACTCCTGCGAACAGGAAGGGGGCCAGAGCAAATTACAGTGCCTGACATCGTTCTTGCGAGTTCACCACACCTCTTTAATATTATTTTGGGGATCTCCGACTGGCGGAAGTCGAACATCATTAGTGCCGACGTGGCAAACATGTGACTATGGTGGCTGGTGTCTCTATTTTCACGTTCCGTGTGATCGAATCACCAATTACCGGGGCACAATCAACAGAACTCTCAGTGTGTGTTTCACTGAGTGGGGCAAATCGATTTGTTATGGTAATCGGAACGGAAGAGTGTTTTTTTGACTCGACTAGAGCGATCTCTCACGGTCACCCATCTGCCCTGCTGCGTGGGCTCTACTTCAGCCGGAACCGAATCATGCACAGAGTTCACTATGTTAGGCGCATCCAAAATAGTATCTAAAGCTCTAGTACTATCCTTACTATCCTCAATTAGAGTTTGGATGCTGGTTTCTAGTTCTGAAATCTTCTCCGTCAGGCTGACTGTCTCCTTGCATTTATCACAAATAAATCCTATATTGCCATCGGAGAAGGCTATACTAAACATATGACATGTGACACAGGTGACAATAACAGGACAAGACATTACTCACCGTTTGTGTTGACTGATTCTTGCTCACCTGGGCTTTTTATGAACTCAAAGGTGCGGGCGCGAGATAAAATAAATAAATAAATAACTGAGCGCACGGGTGGTGCATTAACAGGCTAGCGAGTTACTAGCGTGTTGTGCTATCAATAAAGGATGCTAGCGATGTAAGGTTGATATAAGGTCTTGCGATATAGCAGATCCAGACCCAGTAACGCCAAATTCCTTGCTGATGGGGCGGCCTGACTCCTCCTTGCCCCAAGTTGTCTATTCAGACCCAGAATTACTGTGTAAAAAAAGATGGAGACATAGTCAGGTTCTGAGTGATCATTTTTGGAAGCATTTTATTCATGACTTGCTACCCACCTTGCAGTCAAGGCAGAAATGGCACAGAGAGAAAGATATTGCAGTTGGTACTGTAGTACTCATCGTTGATGAGCAGATACCAAGAGCACTCGGGAGAGTTGGTACTGTCTCTGCTGTCATTCCTAGTTCAGATGGGATAGTCAGAACAGCAGCGGTCAAAGTGAAAGATCAAACATACACAAGACCAGTAGCTAAGTTGATTGAATTGCCAACATTACCCCCAGACACAGAGAGTTGAACGCACACTGAACATCGCTGCACCCGAAGCTACAGGCCTCATTAATATCTCATCACATTAATCCTCTCAGGACCAGATAAGGATAACCGCCTGTTCGAGTTCCAATGTGGTGGCATCACGTCTGAGGATCAACGTCTGAGGATATCTGCACCTTCCTTCCATTAAGCGGACTCTCTCTGGAATAGTTGGGACTTGTTAAGACTGAGTAGGCTTCCACTAGCGGCGCCAGGAATTTGATTGTAGGTGGGCCTCCAGAAAACTGGATGGGCCAGTTAAAATAAGCACAAAAAAAAAACGGGTTCCCCTTCATCTCCGTTTCAGCGCTTCTCTGCGGCACTAAGGACAGCGACTAAGTAGCCTACCTGTGTGGCTCTTGTGTCGCTGTCCTCAGCTCAGTGCAGTAACGTTAGCCTAACTGGGGGGTCGCACACTGGACAAGAAGCGCAGCGCTGTGCCGCGTCACGTCTAGGACAACTCGAAGTAGGCCTATCGCACACTGGACACGCACTTTCTCAGTTTATGGCCAGCAATACTGTTATATTTAAGGACATTTCCTATGGAATTAAGATAATGTCTGTACTATGTTATGATTGTACTGTACAATTAAATACAATCGTTGCTGACTTTGCAGTCTGAACACTTTACCTCACAGCTTCCATTAACTGAATGAATTGAGAATATCAGCTGAAAATTGGATAACATCAGCAATTTTCATTCAAGCAGCTGATTTCTGTAAATGAATATAAAACTAAATGTATATTGCAGCACAGGTGAAGTCAGTATATACATTAACGACGATTTGAGACAAATACATTTAAATTTAATCTAAAACAAATGGCGCGGCAGATTTTGAACAAGGTCCTGAGCCGTTGCTGGGCGCCGCAGACACACGCCGAAAGGCGCCGCCGGTGTGTGTACACTCATGGAGAATAATGTGTTTGAATTTTAAAGACTCGACGCTGCACTTCTCGTCCGGTGTGAGACCGCCTTAAGTCACACGTGGGGTACAAGCCACTGATTGGCTGAGAAACTTTCACTCATAGCTTTCCTCGGGCCGCTAGAATGAAAATCACTCACTACTCAATAGGCCTGGGTCAAAACGGGCGGGCCCGGACCTAAAACGGGCCCAATGGTAGCGCCGCGGGTGCTGAGTACTCTTATCAACATCACTTCATTTCCTTATCTCAACATCAGTGTATCTTTTGAATCAAAGCATGTTGTGTTGTTATTTGTTTATTTTGCGTAGGCCTACGTTGTTTTATTTGAATCATATTAACATTTGTTGATCTTGTGAGAAAATAATTTTTCATTTACCAATTAATACATGGGAGTGAATTTGACCCATGACTCTGCTTCTTTACTCCTCTCCTAGTTACTGGACATTAATTGTGTAAATAGTCCTCTAAGGTGATTTAGAACCGTATCAGTAATCAGTGCATAACACAGCCCTCAATACAGGGGAACCGTGAGGTGTTGTAGCTGTGAACGCGATGTAAACACGCGCTGATCGTGAGTTTGTGTGTTTATTCTCCGCTATGACTCTTCCAGCTCTTCAGAAAAACAGTGTTTTCTTCAGGAAGATCCTCAGCCAGTTTCCTCAGGACTTCAGTCTGGCCTTCGCTTATGGATCTGCAGTTTTCAGTCAGAATGGAGGCGGTCAAGGTCAGATGAGGGTAAGAAACGCCTCACGTGATGCGAATGTTATGATCTGAAGAAAGTCTGTCACTTGGAATTAAAGTAGATTAATTTCTGCCTAATATATAGAACAGCAACCCTGGTGAATCATCATCAGTCAATGGTACAGTTACTGTAATGGAGTACAAACAAGAAAAACTACACTACCAGTCAAAAGTATTGGATCGGTAAGATTTTTAATGTTTTTAAAAGAATCTCTTCTGCTCACCAAGACCGCATTTATTTGATTAAAAAAAAACAGTAATATTGTTCAATATTACACCAATTTAAAATAATTGTCTTTTTTAATGTTTTAAAAAGAGCAACATTCATCTGAAATAGAAAGCTTTTGTAACATTAAACACTACTCTTCAAAAGTTTGGGGTCAGTAAGAAATTTTTTTTGGGGGGGGGGGTTAAATAAATCAATACTTTTATTCATCAAGGATGAATTGATCAAAAGTTACAGTAAAGACATTATATATAATAACAATAATGTTACAAAATATTCTATTTCAAATAAATGCTGTTCTTTTGAACTTTGAGTTGAAGGGCAGAACCTGTTTTGTGTACATAGATGACATTATTGTTTTCTCCAGGACTCAGGAGCAACATCTGGATGACCTGAAGGTGTTTAAAAACTTCATCAGGCCTCGCGTGCAGTGTGCGCATGTCAAAAAATCAATTCCGATTTGAATCTTGTGACATAAACGCTCACATCAACCCGATTACTTTATTTATCGTTCATCTAAACACTATGTTCGGATTCATCAAAAGGATTGATTTCATTCCGATTGAATGTAGCCTGTAGCTAGTGACAATATTATGTCGATCTGAATCGGATCTGTGCGTTATTTTTTAGTATTTGTATTATTTCATGTTTATTTACTTTTTATGTCATTATGTATTTTATTCCTTCTTGACATTCTGACTCACCGCTAAATGGTAGCCGTGTTCTTTATAGGCTAATGGTTTTCTATGGCAAAACATGAATCATGATCGCGGGAGACTCGAGCAGCGGGAGATTAAGTCAGATCAGTCGGAATCACTCGATGTGATTGAAAAATACAACAAGACGTCGTCGGTGAGACAATGTCAGTTTAACTGAATGATTTTTGGACTCCACTTTCAACGTGTAACGTGCCAGAATAATACACTAGGCTTTAGTTAGGGCAGAAACTTGTGGTCGATGCTTTTACAGTTTAGTGAAGGCACAAAGAAAAATGGTGTGTTGTAGTAATAAACCCTATATATATTGTCTACACTCGTAAAAGTACAAGTAGCCTTATCAACATTCCTCTCATGGACTTATTGTGGTGACACAGGTCATTCTCTCTTTTCAATTTTTAAATCAAAACAATAATCTGTGGCTCTGCGTGACGTCATCGGAATGCATTCTATTCGACACGTCACTGTACCGCAGGCTTAAGCTGTTCTCACTGAACTCACTTTTCACTTGTTCATGACTTGTTCATTTGACTTGTTTGACTTGTTGCCTTCATATATGCGCTTTAGTGTCGATATACGATTTTTGCATCAGTCTACAGCTTTTGATCAGTGTGCAATTTTGAATCAGCTAAGTGTACGATTCCCCATCAGGATTTTGTTTTGATTAGCTGCATTTTTATTCCGTGTATGCTTTTTGTTCATTGTGCAATTTTATATCTGTTTGGATCTGTGTGCTTTTTTAAGTACACTTGAATTGCACATTACAGCTTTCTGATCTGTGTATGGTTTCAGATCATACAATTTGACTAGTAGGATTTTGGATCAACGTACTATTTTAGATCAGAGAATGAACAGCAAAACATTTCGCAAGCTCAGGCCCCTGGCATGTGTCCGTCCTGCTCAGACGGCACAACCTGTGTGTGCTTCAGTCACACCTGGACTGAGACCACAACCACCGGCTCAGAGGAAGACGACGACGGCACAACCTGTGTGTGCTCCAGTTCTGCCTAGACTGAGACCACAACCACCGGCTCAAACACACCCAGAAGGCATTGCGACGATGAGGGTAAGAAGGGTATCATAGGATTCAATGTGTTTTTTCAACCATCATCGGTCATTATTAGCATTAAGCCTGCGTTCATATGTTGAGCATTGTATTAAGGTGTTTTCTTCTTCTTATGTATCGCCAGCAGGAGCTCCCTCGCCAGAACAGGATTATCCTGAGAGGAGCGTCCCTGAGCCGAGCGCAGTCTGTGGAGCCTCCTCCTGTCTCCGGCTCCTCCCAGCCCAGAGCTGAGCTAGCCCAGCAATCGCTAACCGGTTCGCTACATTTCACTTCAGAACATAGCACTTAAAGAGCATATTACACGTAAAAAAAAAAAATCTGAATTAAGAAATAACCTTGTATGAAAATACCATATGAAAAGGTAATGCAGGATTCTAAATGTTTTTAAACGACATAAGGGCACCAATTTAGTAGATAAAGTGAGCGGTACTTTGACTGTTCGTAAAAAACGCTTATTTTCAACATCGCGTCATTTTACGCCACGAGAGGGAGCCTCAGCCCTCAGCAGAGCAGTTGGTATTCAGTAAGAAGCCGTCGTGGAGTCAGTGTTTTCAGCAGTTTATGTATTTTAATTGATCATCGTCATGGTAAATTATTGTGTTTGTGGAGGTTGCAAAAAACTCCGGCCTGTCAGGGACATCGAGTCCACAGGTTTCCTAACAGGGAAAAGGACGGTGCAGGGTTCCTACGCAGTTTGGAAAGGGCATGGAATTAGATTTGAGTAATTTCCAGTCTGGAAAAGTATGGAAAAATATTTGCATTTCCAGACTATTGCCCCTATTTAGTTTTCTATAATAACTTAATGAAAATAAATGTATCAACCAAGTGTGTTTTCATGGCAGCTGTTTAGATTATAAGAGTTTGAGTTTCTTCTCATAATATTCTTAGCACCGTATTACAGAGCCTCTAAAACGACTTCGCAAAAATAAAAAAATATACAGACTTTCGCATGCGCACGAGAAACAATTAAACTCAGCATAGACAATATAATGCCGTTCATTTCATGTCATGGTTTCTCCACCGCCATAGAGGATGCATTAAACTGGACACCAGGCCTTGATATCGAGGTGCTACGCTAAGAGAAGCCAAGCTTGAGCAAATAGGCCTAGATAACTATTCATTCATGTGCATCAATGCTCTCTTTTTCTTCATAGTAAGATGACAAGGACACACAAGGAGATAGGTTATAATTTATAAAAAACTAGAAATTGTAATGAGTAAGCATGCAAAAAATTCCTGTGCGTTCACAAGTTCATGAAATCAGATATAGTATTTTATGCTAAATAGTAATTTGTCCCCCTTTGACTGGGATAGAAAACCAGCCTGAGAGAGGTGATGTTTCCCACTGACACACTTCAGCAAAATATATAAATAACTGGCTCAAAACCAACTTTTGGGGTGAAAATACTAACGTGCCTAAGACTTTTGTGAACTGTTTATATACAGACTTTTGCATTGCATGCACACGAGAAACTTTTTCGTGCCCTCGAGAAACTTTACACATGGGAATTTTTTTGCATGCTTGCGCATTACAATTTCTTGTGTCTAGTGTCTACTGACACTACAGCAGAATATATAAATAACTGGCTTAAAACCATTTTTTGGGGGGCTGAAAAATACTGCTTTGGAGGTCTCCTTCAAAAAAACGCTTTAATTTTCTCATAATATTCATTGCACATCACCAGATTTTTCAATGATTTTCAATGCAGGTCCGATGATTCAGTCTCTTTAAATCCCTCCTTGTTGTGAGCCTACTCTGCTCTGATTGGCCAGACGGACCGGTCTGCTGTGATTGGTCCACCACTTACAGTGCTTGTCGGAAGCTAAACGCCCATTAAGGGGGGCATTAGGCACATGTGTTGCCCAGTGACGTGTAGCCGTCACGGGAAGTGGGGTTCGAAAATCTTATGACTCGTTTAGGCTGTTCAGAGTCGATTTTTTTTTCTTTTGAGAAACAATAACTTTATTTATCGCGTGCTCTTTCACCTTCATAACTTTGAAGAAAGCTGCATTACATGAAAGAGAATATTCGAATACAGACTTGATCTGCTGGGAGGCGGTGTCCGCGCGCGTGCGCAGTGGCCTTGTTTCGACATGCGCGTGACAGTGAGTGAAGCTCTGCTGCGGCCTCAGCAGGTGCGCGAAATTAGACTAATTAGCAGAGACGCTAGAAAGCCTTCAGACAATGAAAGCAGGGGCATGAGTTTGTTCAGCTTTGCAGTGCAGCTAAGAGAAGTGAAGAAGGAAGAATTCGCTAAAGAATCACGTATAAAACTCATGGGAAAAGGAAAAGACGTAATCTCACATCTCTTTACTGGTCTCTGAGGACTGCAAATGGGATCTCTGACTATGTACTTGTCTGGATGGGCACGCGAAATGTGTGGTCTGTTAAGTGCATTGTTTAATTCATTGTTAATTGCACTATTAATAGTTGAGGCTAAACATTTTACACATTTTACGCTAAAACACAGAGGCATATGAACTAGCCAAAGTTAAACCATTTCTCTCTTTCAAAGATCTTGAAAAGGTGATGCATGCCTTTATTTCAACAAGGCTTGATTTCTGCAATTCTCTGTATCTGGGCATTAACGTGTACACTCAACCCGCTTGCAAATGGTAGAGAACGCAGCTGCTAGGCTCCTTACAGGGTGTGCGCCAACGGAACCATATTACTCCGGTTCTGAAGTCTCCTGCACTGGCTCACTATTTGTTACAGAGTTGATTTTAAAGTATTGATGTTGGTTTTTAAATCCTTGAATGGATTGGCCCCTTTATATATGACTGATCTTCTATCCAGTCACAACTCTGGAAGGTCTCTTAGGTCATCCAACCAGAGACTGTTAACTGTACCGCGGACCCGAATTAAAAACGAGAGGAGATCGAGCTTTTTTGCTGTCGCTGCTGCACCAAAACTTTGGGAAGAGCCTCCCTGTCCCTGTTAGAACTGCTTCTTCACTGCTCGAGTTTAAAGCAAAACTTAAAACGTTATTTTTTTTCGTTGGCTTATAAACGTAGTGTTGATGTGTGCTGTGTTTTGGTCTGTTTATTATTTCGTGTGTAATCTATGTTGTACTCGGTGCAGAATGCTGACGATGTTTGATGTACAGCACCTTGGTCAACAAATGTATTGTTTTTAGTGGTGCTATATAAATAAATCATGAGTTGAGTTGAGTCTCCTCTCGGCAGCATAGCAGGCTCATAATTGTATGGCTGTGGTCCGTCATACGAGTAAGTCCCAGATGTCATTGCGATCCATTGTTTTCCTGGTTGTTTGAATGGTTTGAATCGACCGCTCTCCCTCCCGTTACGTCACGCCCGTCACGCCCATTTTCAGGTGCGGAAGTAACATTTTCTCACAAAAACGACTCCAGAAGCCAACGTAGCGTATTTATAAGTATAATTTAAAGAAAATCGAATTACTACATTGTATTTCTATACATTGACTCGTTGGGTCCTCTAACCTGCAATATGCCCTTTAAATATGAAGTAAACATAAGTTTCTTCATGAGAACCATTTAAATGTGATGTTTTATACAGGCCTGTGTCCACAACCACCGGCTCAGAGGAAGACGACGACGGCACAACCTGTGTGTGCTCCAGTTCTGCCTAGACTGAGACCACAACCACCGGCTCAAAAACACCCAGAAGGCATTGCGACGATGAGGGTAAGAAGGGTATCATAGGATTCAATGTGTTTTTTCAACCATCATCGGTCATTATTAGCATTAAGCCTGCGTTCATATGTTGAGCATTGTATTAAGGTGTTTTCTTCTTCTTATGTATCGCCAGCAGGAGCTCCCTCGCCAGAACAGGATTATCCTGAGAGGAGCGTCCCTGAGCCGAGCGCAGTCTGTGGAGCCTCCTCCTGTCTCCGGCTCCTCCCAGCCCAGAGCTGAGCTAGCCCAGCAATCGCTAACCGGTTCGCTACATTTCACTTCAGAACATATCACTTGAATATGAAGTAAACATAAGTTTCTTCATACCATATTAACATGTGATGTTTTATACAGGCCTGTCTCCACACCCACGATACGGCATCAGGGCTGATCAACGCAGGGCTAAGCTTTCACAACAAAAGTCGCAATGAAGTAAGTGAATTTTGTATATTCTGATCGTTTCAGTTTAAATAAAATGAAATGTTGAAATATGAAATATCTGCTGCTTGTAAATTGTGTTGGACTAAGTTTTTATTTTGGGTGTTTTTGTAGCATCTGTACTCTTGTAACCTTTCTCTCTTTTTCTTTCTCAGCGTCATTTAGCGTTATTTGGCCATCATATGCCACAGAAGGAAAGTTGCGTATCTGACGGAGAGCTGAGGGCCAGAAAATAATCAGGACAACTTTAAGCCCTTGAATAGCTTTGGTCATTCCAGAAGCCCTTATTCATTGTTTAATTGACCAGCTTTAGAAGGCAAGATTTTAAATGTGATGAAAGACATCAAACCTCTGTCACGCCTCAGACTACAAAGGCAGACTTTGAAAGACTCTGATACGTGGTAAGATATAAAAATACATGTCTTTATGACACAAAGCGATAATGCTCTGTGATGATCATCAGTGGCTATTATAATCTTATGGTTTGAGTGACCCTCTTGATAATCTCACTCTTGCTTCCTCTGTTTCACAGTGACCGTGAAAGGCTAGAAGCTGATTGGCCTGTACGAAAGAGGAATTGAAGCAGTTTTCCAGAGAACATAGTAAGTGGCACACAGAACCAGCACTACTTCCCCCATACTTTTGTCTTGCTCATTAATATTGTATTATGGATCAATAGTGTGATGCTGACTTAAAAATAACATCTCTATTACAGATTGCAGAAAAGCCGGTACTCCCAGAGGAAGTTATAAAGAAAGAGGAACCAGTGGAAACCAAAGGCCATTTCTCAAGTCAGCTTTATGCCGATGTACACAGACTCATTGATGAGTCATCTATCTTAGAGCCGTTAATCTATGGCAATACGCAATTGCGCATACGCAAGCACAACCTCAGGCCCCCGACATTTATCTTATCTTGTGAGACATGCCTGGACTGAGACCACAACCACCGCCTCAGAAGGCACCAGAAGGCATTGCGATGAGGGTAAGAATGCTATCATAGAATTCAATGTGTTTTATCAACCATCAGTAAATAACGTATTCGTTTACTAACATAACCTCAGTTCCCTGAGAGGAAGGAAACGAGTATTGCGTAGCTATACGCTTATGGGAAACCTCCTTTTCTCGTGAATATTGAAGCCTTATTTAAAACGCACAGCGAGCGCAGAGCAGAGCTGACTAGCGCGCTCATTGGCTGTGCTGCGGGAACTGCACGAACCTATGGGGAAGCAGCGCAAGCACACTGCAAACCAATCATGGTGCTTCGCGCCAAAACCCGCCAGAACGGGCATGGCTTCTGGCTATAGAAAGCAGGCCATTTCACCATAGGGACTCAGGTTTAATCCCCTTCATCGAACTCTCCACTTCGCTGATTCTCCTGCTGAAGCCTTCGGCGTTCGACGAGCCCCTTGCAGCGAAAATGAGCGGCCTGCAGCTGAGCAGTTCAGCGGACGGGCAGCCTCTTGCTCTAGGCAGACTCTTGTTTAAGCTCCCAATTAATGTGTATGTGTCTCATACGTAATATGTGATCTATTAAAAAAAGCAAGGACATGTAGTGCTGAACCAGCCAGAGGCAAGAAATCAGGGCAATTGAAATTGTGGCAGTGCTTATGATTTCCAGTAGTTTTTGATTTTTTTTTTTTATTCATTTATCATTCGTATGAAGAGTGGTGATAAAATGTACCCTCAGCAGGGAATCCACCAGGACCAGGTGCTTTATTGTTCGGCATGAGTTTAGGGCAGAAAAAATGGTAAATGGACTGCATTTATATAGCGCTTTCACAGACCCACGGGGCCACCAAGCGCTTTACATATTGCCTCACATTCACCCATTCACACACCGACGGTGGTGTCTGCCATACAAGGCGCCATCCAGCTCGTCGGGAGCAGCTGGGGTTAGGTGTCTTGCTCATGGACACCTCGACACTTGGTCAGGTGGAACCGAGTATTGAACCACCAACCTTACGGTTTGTAGACAACCCACAGGAACCACTGAGCCACTGCCGCCACTGCTGTCAGAAGTTCATGTTCTGTTATGGGAGATTCAAGAGTATTTACCTGAAGTTTACTGAGTTGAGGCAGATTAATACTGTTGAGAAATTAGTTGATGTCTTTCTGATTTGGGTCTTTTTCTGAGGAGTATAATTTACATTTTTTTGAAAGATTCGGTTTATTTGGTTTATAGAGTTGGTGGACATCCCTGCTGTGTCTGTAATTTTCCTTGTTTTGTTTGATTTGATTTGCCAAATATTTACCAGATTTGTGGTCTTGTTGTCTTATGTATTAGGAATTGGATATGTTTATTGACGAGTTAATTTAATATTTTCTTAATTGATCCTTAGTTTCTTCTGTTGGGTTATTTATGTTAATGTCTTCTAGTTGTTTTATTGAACTACTGCTTGTTACTTTTCTTTCTTTTTTTTGTAAACGGAGAATGAAATATTTTTTCCTCTTAGTACAGCTTTTCCTGCTTCCCACAGAAGAGATGGGATGATTTTGGGGTGTCGTTCATCTCTAGATAGCATGCCCACTCTCTTTTAAAATAGCTGTCAAACTCAGGATCTTTTAGAAGAGATGTGTTAAATCTGGTTATGGGTTTATGTGGACTGGTTCTATTCCATTTTAATGTTACCGGGGCATGATCACTAATGACTATTGGATGGATCTTTGATTCAGAGATATTTGATGTGATAGAACTACTGGTGAGAAAGAAATCAATGTGGGAATATGAGTGGTGGACTGGAGAGAAAAATTAGTATTCTTTAACATTTGGACGCCAGCATTCGCCAAGACCAAAATCACTCATGAACTGTTTTATGGTTTCTGTAGATTGCAAAATGCGTTTATTGCCTGAACTGTTAGATCTATCTATTGTTGGGTCTAGAACTGTGTTGAAATCACCACTATTATGACTGGACAGTTAGAAAGGTTAGAAATGGAGGAAAAAATGTCTGGAAAAAAATGGGACATCTGTGTTTGGGCCATATAGTTTGCTCATTGTAATTGGGCTATTAGTAATAGACAACAACAAAAAACTTAAATACATACACAGGGTGGAACATGGGGAGGAGGGGGACGAGACCTCGGTGCTAAAATAAGAGCACATCTAAGAGAGAATGAAAGAGAGAGTTTAGTTACATTTGTGATTATGGCAGTGATTGACTCTGGGATGGAAGACAAGTGTTCAGAAAAGCCATGGAGTAATGTCCTTATCACAATATAACTGTACATCTAGTGTATCTATTGTAATGATTGCCTTTTTCTTTCATTCATTTTCTGTTTTCGGATTGGGAAAAGTTGTTTTCGTCGTTCAAGAATGACCTTTGGGTATTGTTCGTTGATTCCATAGTCGCCTTTTATTTGCCTGTCTTGCTTCTGAACCAGTTCTTTGTGTTTGTAGTGTTCGAATTTCGCGATGATCAGTCACGCTCAATTGTTATTGTTTTGAGATCTGAAACGGTTCACTCGTTGAAAAGTGATGGTCTGGTCTGGCAATTTGAGTTGTTTTATAAATACCTTGACTGATTTTTCGGGGTCGTCAGGAGTTTGTTCCGGGATGCCTGCAAAAAGTAAATTGTCCCTCATGCTGCGCGTTTGCAAATCCAAAATATTTTCTTTCATGGTTTTGTTTTCTGCGACAATGGAAGTGAGTTGAGTGGTAAGTGTGTGAACTGAGTCCTTTGAAAAGTTATTTTCTTAGCGATCCTGGTGTCAAGTCCGGAAAGTTTATTTTGAATAGAGTGTAGAATGTCGCTTACCCCAGAGCAGCCCGGCGGCTTCGGGCATGTGGATGGTGTTACAAACCGGAAGGTTGGTGGTTCAATCCCCGGTTCCACCTGACCAAGTGTCGAGGTGTCCATGAGCAAGACACCTAACCCCAGCTGCTCCCGACGAGCTGGATGGCGCCTTGTATGGCTGACACCGCCGTCGGTGTATGAATGAGTGAGTGAATGGGTGAATGTGAGGCAAAATGTAAAGCGCTTTGGTGGCCATTGGGTCTGTGAAAGCGCTATATAAATGCAGTCCATTTACCATTTATGCTTGGACTGGTAGGTGAATCGGGACGAGGTCTCTTGGAGTTTGGAGTGGGGTTACCTTTACTTTTTTTTGTGGTGTGGTTTACCCCTGTTCATGTGCTACAGAATCTGTTGTGGTGCGCGTCGATATATTCTTCGAGGTGATCCAAGGTTGTATATCCAGGTGTTATAGTCTACATTTGTGAATTCTATAACTTAGAGGTTCCTGCTCTGCAGGCACGAGTTCTTTCTTGGTAAAGGCCTTGGCCCCAGTAGTGCCCAAGCCTCCAGGCTCCCTCTGTGGGGCCCGACATTTGTCTGGTCCCCATTGGATTCTGACTTTTAGCTCCATTATTATTAAATGGGGATATTACTTACAGAATGTTAAAATGCCGTCTGGCTGAACTACCTTTTTAAATTTGATCACAAAAAACATAACATTACTTGTTATTCTGCGTTTATTGCGAATTCTCTTTCAAAGAAAAGTAGTTTCAGTCTGCGGCCTTAATTGCAACGAATGGGAAAATCCTGTCAGGGAGTGAGTTGCGCCGAGGGGGGTGGGGGAGGTGATGTTGCAGAACGTAATGTCTAACGTTAATCGACTTAATTTCCCTGATTGGAAAATCCTGAAATCTCATAAAATGCTTGCCACGCTCAAACTTTACTGACATATTTCAAATCTGCACCAAAGTCTTACATGGTCTTAACTGAAATAAAGTAAAATGTTGAAATAAAAGCCCAGCCAATACTGCACAACTCTGTCAAAGAGTATAGGGCATTTCAGAATGTTTGTAAACAATAGGCACCAAGATACTTCCGGGTGGCAGAACGCGAGCGGCTTCTACTGACCAACTGAAGAGATCCAGCCAGCAACTGTAAACAGTTACATAGTTAAAATCATTGTAGTTGATCAAAGTTGAAACGAGATTGACAATCACTTTTTTGTTGTTTCAAATAACATTGATTCTCCCATGATTCAGGATATACAACTAAACAAAATAACATTTACTTTACTATAGGTTTTGACTAAATATTAATTGTTATTTAAAAGACAAATAATTTGAACAAATTTTTGTTGTATAAGTTTGAGTGAATGATTCAATGACTCATAAACACTTCATTTGATTCATTACTGGATGAATCAGCGTTTTTGAACGAATCTCTTGAGTGAATGATTCAATGACTCACTCATACACACTTCACTTGTTTCATTACTGGATGATCAGCATTTTTGAACGAATCTCTTGAGTGATTGATTCAATGACTCACTCATACACACTTCATTTGATTCATTACTGGATGAATCAGCATTTTTGAACGAATTAGCAGTCACTCGTCGCCACCTACTGGTGTAATGATGTAATTGAGACCATCATTATTTGAAGCATCAATTTACTTTCTAAATTTACCCAATCTGCTCATTACTGGGATTTTCACGCACAACCATTTCTAGGGTTTACAAAGAATGGTGTGAAAAGGGAAAAACATCCAGTATGCGGCAGTCCTGTGGGCGAAAATGCCTTGTTGATGCTAGAGGTCAGAGGAGAATGGGCCGACTGATTCAAGCTGATAGAAGAGCAACTTTGACTGAAATAACCACTCGTTACAACCGAGGTATGCAGCAAAGCATTTGTGAAGCCACAACACGCACAACCTTGAGGCGGATGGGCTACAACAGCAGAAGACCCCACCGGGTACCACTCATCCCACTACAAATAGGAAAAAGAGGCTACAATTTGCAAGAGCTCACCAAAATTGGTCAGTTGAAGACTGGAAAAATGTGGCCTGGTCTGATGAGTCTCGATTTCTGTTGAGACATTCAGATGGTAGTCAGAATTTGGCGTAAACAGAATGAGAACATGGATCCATCATGCCTTGTTACCACTGTGCAGGCTGGTGGTGGTGGTGTAATGGTGTGGGGGATGTTTTCTTGGCACACTTTAGGCCTGTTAGTGCCAATTGGGCATCGTTTAAATGCCACGGCCTACCTGAGCATTGCTTCTGACCATGTCCATCCCTTTATGGCCACCATGTACCCATCCTCTGATGGCTACTTCCAGCAGGATAATGCACCATGTCACAAAGCTCCAATCATTTCAAATTGGTTTCTTGAACATGACAATGAGTTCACTGTACTAAAATGGCCCCCACAGTCTCCAGATCTCAACCCAATACAGCATCTTTGGCATGTGGTGGAACGGGTGCTTCGTGCCCTGGATGTGCATCCCACAAATCTCCATCAACTGCCAGATGCTAGCCTATCAATATGGGCCAACATTTCTAAAGAATGCTTTCAGCACCTTGTTGAATCAATGCCACGTAGAATTAAGGCAGTTCTGAAGGCGAAAGGGGGTCAAACACAGTATTAGTATGGTGTTCCTAATAATCCTTTAGGTCAGTGTATAGCCGCTCTGGAGAAAACAGTGATGTCATCGTCCAGCAAAAAAAAAGGGGGAAAAACTCAGTAATGTGATGAACGAATGCAGCGATTCTGATCAGTTCTTATTTCTTAAAAAGGTCATGAAATGCGTTTAAAGATCAGGGATCGTTAACAAAAACTAGAACCAATAAAATATCATGTACATAACTTACTATGTAAATAAATGTTAACTGAAATACAATATAATATAAAAAACTTGCAAATTTCCAAGGCAAATCTCATTTTAATTTAGTTAAATTTGAGGTCCTAAAATAGCTTTGAGAAAAAAAAAAATTATAGAACGTATAAAGAAAATACATAGTCATTTAAAAACAGAAACTAATAAAAATCACAAAACCACAACAAAATCACTTAAATGAAAATAGAAAATTTTAAAATAAAAACTGATTTTATAGCTATTGGCAGGAGTACCGGCTTTTTGGTGCGTTCGCACTGCAGGAACTAGGAATAATTTTAGTTTTAGGAACTCTTTATGAGGAACTAGTTTACTCCTCCAGGGTCGCTCTACCCAGCGCTATAGGAGCTACAGTGGCGCTAGTGTTCGCTGTGTAAACTGTTTACATCTACTTGCTCCATGAACATGGAAAACAGCGATAGTATAAATAAACAGAAGGCTAATGTTAATGGCATTCACCTGTTCTTTTCTCAGGCTCGATGATATGTACACCGCAAGCTGTCGTCTCTTAGCCGTCCGTTTTGCTCTGTCAATCGCGTAACTTCTACGTCAGCCGGCTTGCGTCACTGCAGAGTTCCTACTGACGGTGCGAATGCAACAGAGTAATGGCCCTGAGGAGCGTTAGTTCTTGAGGAACCGTCCAGGAGTGTGTTTCCCGAACTATAGCCAACTAGAGTCTCGAGTTCTGTCATTATCAGCAGTTCAACGAGTCGTGTTTCCCCAAACCATCGTTCTAACGAACAATCACAAACAGCATCGCAGAGTCGTGTGTGCGTGTGTCGTGTGTGTGCGTGTGCCTGTGTGTGTGTGCTCATGTTTATATTACATTGTGAGGACCAAATGTCCCCACAAAGGTGGCAATATCTGAAATCCTTGTCCTTGTGGGGACATTTTTTGGTCCCCGTAAGGAAAACGGCATGTAAAAATGCAGAAAGTTTCCTGTGAT
This sequence comes from Meda fulgida, assembly GCA_030578275.1. Lineage (NCBI taxonomy): Eukaryota > Metazoa > Chordata > Actinopteri > Cypriniformes > Leuciscidae > Meda > Meda fulgida. Next base: position 1,434,237 of record JAROOJ010000030.1, read on the forward strand.
GGGCAGGTTTAGGGATAGGGTTAGTGTAAGGGGATAGAATATACAGTCTGTACAGTATAAAAACCATTACGTCTATGGAGAGTCCCCACAAAGATAGTGGACCGTGTGTGTGTGTGAGCGACAGATCTCCTGCAGTTAGAGCAGAGTTTCATATTTCATGATGTGGACTCAATAAATCCTGATCTTGAGCAAAATAAGCAAGCTGACATTCAGTGCAATCTATATCTTTTATTTAGAACACAAACAAATGTCATTTACGTCTGTTAGTTTGTCTAGAGATTTAAAGCGTTGTGTTTGAAGAGTGCGCATGTGTGAACGAGCTCGAGTGTGTAAGAACGAGTCTATGATTGAATCTGGAAATATTAGAAATAGTTCTCAGATGTCATGTTCATAATTTATAGCAAAACATATAGCGTTAATTCGATCTCAAACAGAATCATTAAAAGTAGTTATTACTCCAACGCCTGCGTGATGTCATTAACCAGCGTGGTTAAACTAACAATTTGCGACAATACGGTTTCGGGAAACAGCCGAGACTCGCTATTGGATTTCTTCAACGATGCATATGGTAAAAGCAGCGAGTTACGGCGTTATACGGGAAACACACCCCTGGTGGATAGTTACTGTAACTGAGCTCATATTTATTAAAGCAATACACACTCCTAGAATATCGGCAGTGATGGGACTGGACATGGCTTCACTTTAAAGAGCATCTGCAGTCCAAACAGAAATCAATAGAATCTGAGGTTAAAGGTTAAACGTTTGAGTGGCGTCTGTAAAGCCTTTGATCTTCCTTTGATCTGCACTCAAACTAAGAGTTGGAAACTGTTTTCATCCATCAGTCCATTTATTCTCCTTTATTGGCAGAATGCAGATAGATTTCTTTTGATAATATGGTTTAAACGTGTATTTGGCCGTTCTGTGTTTTCTTTATATTGTTGTCTCCCTGAATCTGTTTCTGTTTATCTGTGTTGCAGTAAGAAACCCTGTAAATACTTTGACCAGGGAAGAGGAACGTGTCCGTTCGGTGGAAAGTGTTTCTACATGCATGCATACGCTGACGGGACGCGAGCAGAACCCGACAAACCCCGCAAACAGCTCAGTGCCGAGGGGAACGTCCGGGTAAACACCCCACACACACACTTACATATGCAAATTACTATGCAAATCCTCATTTAAATAATTAATGCGCAGAATAAAGAGGCGGGGCCTGGTTGAGTTTAGTAGTGTGTTAAACTGGTGGTTATGGTAAGGGGCGGGACATTTCCCAAACACACTCGAAGCGCTCAACCAATCACAACACACTGCTCCAGCCGACCAATCAGAGCACAGTGTGCTTTTCAGGAGGAGGGGCTTCATAGAGACAGGAAGTAAACAGAGCGTTACTGACAGACTGGGAAGAGAGGAGCCGCAACAATCGAGAATATATTATTACAAATATTATTGTAACTTATTCATCATTGTGTCAGTGTTTTATTCATTGACTTTAGCAGCTTCTCTACGCGAAGAACAACATAGTGATGTTATGCGTTTGTCCGCTCAGGGCCACCATAGAAACGTGGATGTAACGCTCATTCTAAGCTACTAAAAACGCAACGGTTCATTATGTTCTCTATACACCACTGAAAACATAGTTATGTAAATGAAATTGCATTTCTGTCAACAGATCCTCCTAAATATGACACAACGCACCTTTAATCTTGAATGCTTTAGAGCTCAGACTTAAGTTTGATCTATTTTCAAAGACGACACTTGGCAGATTATTGCTGAAGTGAAGAAAGTTTTAAAAAGTGAACTTAAAAAGATACATCATTTTATGTTTATTATTTATAAAAATATATATTTTCAAAAACATGTTTTAAAAAGCAAAGCCATAAATCTAAACAAGTTGTGTTAAAAATTGGAGCCTGATATCTCAATAAATGATCTTTCAGTGAGATGTGTGGCTGCAGTACCAAACGCTTCCACTAGAGGAACTCGTCTCATTTTTCCAATGCGCTTCTGATCAAGTCTTACAGGACCATTAAACCTGTTCATTTTTTTTTCACACAGCAAGTGCCAAAACCTTTACCAAGTTTCCTACCATTCCGATAACATTCAAATTTTACTTTTTTTTTTTTTTTTTTTAAGCACCAGAGGGTTAAAATGTGAAATATTTCTCTCTCTCTCAGTTTCTGAATTCAGTGCGTCTGTGGGACTTCATCGAGGAGCGAGAGCACCGTGGGCTTCCCCAGGACGAGGACGAGGTCAATGAACTGGGAGAACTCTTCATGCAACTCTCAGGAGCCGGAGACGAGCGCGGCTCCTCGGCCTCACATTGATCACATGACAATAACACGTATCGAGCGTTTCCTAAGACGACATTCTAGCAGTGGTGCGTTTCTGTGCGACAGCATATACTACATCTGTACGAGTGTGACATATATAAAGCACCTGTATCGTATCTGTAGGCTGCTATATTCTCCTGGGAGGATTTTTTTAACACAAGGCCCAAAGATGAATGTATTAAAAAATGGGAACTAAAAATCACATTTTCAAATGCACTCAAGTAGTGTATGAAGTATAATAATGTTGTGTCAAAAAATGAATAATAAGTAGTAATTGTTGCACTTAGTTCAGATAACATACATAATTTATTACATTTGGGCATCATGCAATATTACTGTGGTTTAAATAAAAAAAGCATCCATTCGTTTTGTCACCAGTGAATGGACTTATCTGTATTTTTAGGATATATTTACTTCATTTTGAATTCAGCTGATATCATAGTACTGAATTTCACTCGTCTGGTTTACTCTTGAATCTGATATGGGTTATTATATATTCATTTTCTGAACTGTATTGTTGAGTGACTCTGGAGCGAGTGTAATAAAGCGTTTCGTGAGCGATTGGGTGTGTGTTTGAGTGTTTAGCACAGATTTGTTTACAGGCATCAGAACTGAACTGCTCAAATACACTGAATATGATTGAGATAATGTTATATTTGAAAGCGTTTCAGTGTTTATCGGGATGGTTTTGGGTCATCCGTGTGCCTCGTCACTTTAAATGCACGTTAAAGGCAAAGTGCAAGCGGTGTGAACAGAGGCATCTTGATGTTCTTCATGGAGTCGATGCCAACGCCGATGGGATGAGTAAAGGTAATAACCGGAGAGAAGTCCAGTTAGCCCTGCTTCTCAGACCCTATACTTCACTAGAAACCTATGCTGTGCTGGACGACGGATCTCAGCGTTCATTCATTCACTTGTTGAATGTAGTTGCTCGACGTCTGGACCTTCAAGGTGAAATTGAAGATTTGGCTCTGTGCACAGAGAGACAGGGTGTCCATACCATTCATGGTAGATCTGTATCCATCCATAGCACCTGTTTCACACCCTTTCAGATCCTACCCGGTCAAGGGGCATTCACAGCAAAAGAGATAGCCTTGGTTCAGCATACTTACCCCATCTCTGACTTGCAAAGAAGATATCGCCATCTCCATGACTTACCTTTGCATGACATCCACGAAGCGCAGCTACTTATCGGCTCAGATTATCCTCATTTGATAACGCCTGGAGCCAGTGAGATGGGTCCTCCTGGAGGTCCAGTGGCGCCGCGGTTCATACGATGCTTGGCTGGACATTGCAAGGTCCCTCAAGGCTTATTAAGCCTCACTTGCAGCCTCAAGAATGTTTATTCATTTCTTGTGTTTCTCCTGAAGCTGAGCTCTTCAGTCAAGTCGAAAAACTTTGGCAGCTAGATACTCTTTCTTATCAATCTGAGAAAGTAGTCAGTCGATCACGACAGGATGCACAAGCTATTCGCCTCCTAGAGGAGAAAACCATCAGGATCGATGTGAATGGTGTCAGAAGGTACGCCACGCCTCTACTCTGGAAAGAGTCACCAACACTTCTGAATGCACCCAAAGAGGCAGTCATGGCCCTGTTATGCAGCACAGAGCATAAACTAGATAGAGAGCCTAGTAAGGCTGCATCTTACGAATCAGAGATTCAGAAACTGCTACAAGCGGGTTACGTCACCCCTTTGACATCTGCAGAGTGTGATCTGAATTCCAAGTCGTGGTACATACCACATCATATGGTTCAGCACAATGCGAAGAACCGTATTGTCTTTAATTGTTCTTTCAAGTACCAGGGTCAGTCTTTGAATGAAATCAAGTCAAGACACCTTTATTTATATAGCGCTTTTTACTATACAGATTTTATCAAAGCAGCTTCACAGTAATAACAAGAAAATAATACATCAAAGTTTGTTTCTAGAAGAAAATTGTATCATCATCCACCTTAAGTAAGGCAAATCAATAATATTGTTGAATATTTAAATGTCCACAACTAAGCAAGCCAAAAGCCAAGGCGACAGTGGCAAGGAACCAAAACTCCATCACCTTGGGAGAACCCAGGCTCAGTCGCTCAGTTCTCCTCTGGCCAACGAACGAACAGTGTATGTTTAAGATTCAGGCATTACAGGTCAGAAGTCAGATTGGATCAGAACATTCAGAATATTGTCCAGTTCCATCTGGTTGGAATTCGGAGTCATCACGCCGGTATGGAGACAAGTTTGTTGAGGATCAGTGCCGATGCCTGTCGTGTCGATAAGGCCTTCGCAGGGCTGATGGGCTGGCACTTCAGGGATGCGTTGTGGATGGGTCCAGGCGCAGGTCCACCATCAGATCTGGATACGCCCTGGATCCGGTGGATTGCGGTAAACCTCGGGATAAACAGAGAGACTAATATTAGCGTAGATGCCATTCTTATGATGTAACGAGTACATCAGGATTTAAGGGAAGTGTTCCCGGCTGACCTAATCTATGCAGCCTGACATTGAATTATAGAAGTCTATAGTGTGTTATGTGAATGCTAGGTCAAAGAGATGTGTTTTTAATTTAGCTTTGAACTGACAGAGTGTGTCTGCTTCCCGACAATGGTAGGAAGATTGTTCAAAAGTTTTGGTGCTAAATAGGAAAAGGATCTACCGCCAGCAGTCGATTTTGATATTCTAGGTATTATCAACTGGCCTGAGTTTTGATATCGCAGTAGATGTGAAGGACTATAATGCGTTAAGAGCTCGCTCAAGAACTGCGGAGCTAAACCATTTAGTGCTTTGTAAGTAATTAACAATATTTTACAATTTATAATACTGTTTAATAGGGAGCCAGTGCCGTGTTGACAGAACCGGGCTAATATGGTCATATTTCCTGGTTCTAGTAAGAACTCGAGCTGCTGTGTTTTGGACCAGCTGTTATTTTGTTTATTAAGCGTGCAGGGCAACCACCCACAATAGCATTACAATAATCTAGCCTTGATGTCATGAACGCATTAACTAATTGTTCTGCATTTGTCAATGAGAGCATATGGCGTAATTTAGATATATGTTTAAGATGGAAAAATGCGGTTTTACAGATACTAGACACGTGACTTTTAAATGAAAGATTGGTATCAAAAAGCACACCCAGGTTCCTAACTGACGACGAGGACTTAACAGAGCAGCCATCAAGTGTTAGACAGTATTCTAGGTTATTACGTGTGGAAGCTTTTTGTCCAATAACTAGATTTCTTAGTGGTTTGAAAATATTACTATAAATTACAGCAACTCCTCCCCCTTTGCCTTTTAGACGAGGTTCATGTTTATAACAGTAATTTTGCAGTAATCAGGTCCGTCTGCCCCAAAAACGTTTCCAGTTGTCTATGAATTCTACATTATTATGCGGACACCACTCAGACAATCAGCGATTGAGTGAACATAATCTGCTAACTATCTCATCACTCCTGCGAACAGGAAGGGGGCCAGAGCAAATTACAGTGCCTGACATCGTTCTTGCGAGTTCACACACCTCTTTAATATTAATTTTGGGGATCTCCGACTGGCGGAGTCGAACATCATTAGTGCCGACGTGGCAAACATGTGACTATGGTGGCTGGTGTCCAGTAAAAGTTATTTTCCTTCTCCTGTTATTGCGTCCTTATGCATTCTGTTCTCAGTGGTTGTTATGCATTGTGATTATTTCCTGCAGTGCATGGTGGGTGGAGTGAGTTGGACCCCCTGAGCGCGTGCAGACGTCATGTGCCGTGGGCATCATGCGGCGCTATCTTCCGGAACCAATCCAGCGCCAGCGTTTGGAGGACGCGCCTGTGAGGGCCGAACCATCGGACTGGACACATGCACGTAAACCCTGCTTCGTACAGCGATCACAGACAACTTAAAGTATCTGTTTTTACTAGTTATAGAGTTATATACGGTATATTTATATATATATATCTTATATATAATCAGCCCCGTTGAAGGATTCTTGCTTTAAGACACACATGTGTTAAGTTTCATAAGTCGACCGCATTGATGAATTTTCCTGCTTAAAACTGCAGTGAACCAAAACAGTCCTCAAAAACTCTGGAAATCGCTGGAGTTTCTGACGTCCACAAACACCTTGTAAACCAATCAGATCAACTGTGCTCGTCAACCAGTGATCCTGAGTGAGGGAGTGAGTGGAGGCTGGCTCAATTGCAATATTCTTAGAACCGCGCATACTAATGAGGTAAGGGTGTCGAGTTTACTTTTCAAGATATTATAAGCATGAAAACTTTTTTTTCCAAGGAACTTTAAGAGGCGTCACTGACTTATTCCATAGTTTCAAACCACTGAAGGCATAAAAAACATTGAGTCCGTATGAGCAAGATGCTTGACATGTAATCTGACTGTACATGTAATATTTGTTGGTGTGTGATGCGTCCGGTGTATCAGGAGTGAAGGGCCCGTGACCCGAGGTCCGAGTGTTCGGTTCCCTGGCGGCGGGGATACAGGAGCAGAACCAGAGCCCGGCAGGACTCACGGCACGCCTCAGCAGTTCAGCGCCTGCAACCCTGAAGCCCTGCGGTGATCTTCCGGCCTTCTCGTGCCCTGTCTCAAAATAAAATCAAACAATAAAAACTTAAACCGGAGTTAAACCGGAAAAATACAAATATTTAAACCTAAATAGTAATATTTAACAAAAAAAACATTTTTTTTTAAAATATTTTATTTAAATTAAAAATGTGAAAATAAGATTTTAAAAAATATTAATGGAATCTATAATAGTATATAAATAATACAAAAACTGTTTATATATGTTATTTTTTTATGTATTATTTTAATAATAATAAATAATTAACTAATTAGTTATAGTATTATTAACAATAATGTTGATCATAATGACAATGATAATAAACCTTAATTATAAGTACTTTGAAAAAAAACACAATTGTCAAATGTATTACATAACATAATTTATTATAATTAATAATTAGATACATAATATAGTGTTTATAATAATACATAATATTATTAATATATTATGAAATTTAATGAATTCAAAGTATTTTAAAACACTGTTCCAATTAACCTTTTTCCAAATAAAAATAAAAGTCCCACTTCCGACACATGCCAATAATTAAAAAGGCCAAATTCGGCCGATATGTCGGTCAACCTCCACTAATAACCACCTAATCATGAACTCTGTGATCTCAGGTACTGGACGCACTTGAACGAACGGTCAGGAGTGGCCGTGTGTGTGAGAGATGAGCAGTTTGGGTTCAGATGCTGGGCTCGGACGTCCAAGAGATAGCAGCTGCCATCCGGGCTGCCAGTGTCCTGACGGGTCTGCCCTGCAGGTGTGTTTGTGTGTGTGGTGTTTCATTACATATATTTAATTATGTTTTTTTATTTGGGAATGGAACTGGTGATTTGTGTGTGTGTGTGTGTGTGTGTGTTGTGTTAGATGGCGAGGTTGTGTGTCTCGCCGCTCTGTCATCTGTCATGTTAGACGGACAGCGCACAAACCCGGAGCCACAGTCACCACAAGGACTGCAACACTGGTAAAAACCACACAAAACATATAGATATATCATTTAAAAGATAAGTAATTTTTATTTTTAAAATAATTATTAATAATTTTCAATTATGCATTTAGCCAAATATGTGTGTGTGTACTGTATATATATATATATACATGGCAGTGAATTTATATAATTGTTGTTAATGCATGTTTGTAAAATGTAATATTTAATTTAAGAATAAGATTTTGGTGTTTTTTTTCAAGTTATAAAAACAATGAAAACATATATATATATATATAGAATAATTGTATATACAAAAGCCTTTATGTCTATGCATTCAATAATAACACACATATGAATATGTAAATACATTTTTTTTCTTGATATATAGAATAATTTTTGTTTATTATTAAGTCTTACAAACAATGAAAAATAAAGAAAATTTATTTATAATAAAATTGTTTTTTTTTAACCTGCCCAGTAATACATAATTGTAATATATTTTATTGATAGATATAATGCCTTTTTAATTAAAAACTAAATTCTTAAATTCAACACTTAATTTTCAAACTTTGAAACATTTTTTAAATTCAATTTTATTTTCTAATATTATTTTTTATTATGAGTTTAACAATAACACATATATGAACGATAATTGCATATACAATTTAATATAGTTTATTAAAAATCAGTTAATAAATATATTTTATATATAAAAATATTTCTATTCGTTTTAAATTCATTATTAATAGATTATTTTGTATTATCATTAAAACAATAAAGATAAACTATGAATATGAAAATATGTGCTTTAATTCATAATGTTTTATTCCCGCAGCCCACATTGAATCAGGACAGCTGGTGAACTGTACGAGTGTGGAGTGTGTCTGTAAGGTGTCTGTGGTGTGTTTGTGTGGCGTGCATGTGTTTGTATGGTGTGTGTGAGACTCCCTCCTCTCTATGTGTGGTGTGTGTGTGAGACTCCCTCTCTCTCTATGTGTGTGTGGTGTGTGAGGACTCCCTCTGTAATGTGTGGTTGTGTGAGACTCGGTCTCTCTCCTGATGTGTGTCATTGACTCTCTCTCTCTCTCTCTCCCTCTCTCTCTCTCTCTCTCTTTCTCTCTCTCTCATATGTGTGTGGTGAGACTATCTCTGATTGTGTGTGTGTGTGTGTGTGTTGTGTATCAGTGGACGGCGGCTGGTCGTCATGAGACTCCGTGGGGTGTGTGTTCTGTGTCGTGTGGCGCTGGTCTTCAATCGCGCTATCGCTTCTGTCAGACCCCGGAGCGTGCCTGAAGCGACTTCCCTCGGCGGGGCGACCGCGAGGACAAGAGTGTGTGTGTCAGGCCCTGCAGCATGAGTGACACCAGCACTGAGCCAAAAAGAGAATCACACATCATGACCACTTGAACTTGAAAGTTTACATAAAAACAAAGAACAACTGAAACGGGGCTATAAACATAGGAAAACACTAAATGAGATAATTCACAGACACAGGTGAAACACATGAAGGGCAAGTCAGAAGCCATGGCAACAAATGAACTGACATTGGAAACGAACCGGGAACAGTCGAAACTAAGAGCTTGTGAGATTGGTTTGCTCTTGTTGGGTGCATAGGAGATGGAGCTGGAGTGTCTGGTCGTCCTGGACCATTCTGCAGTAAGTCGTGTGGGGGGCGTGAGAGCCGCAGAGGGACAGTGATCGGCCAATCAAGGAGAGATGGAGACATTGCGAAGGACTGGAACTGAAGTCATCACGTGTAACACAACCATTGTCCAGGTGTGTGTGTGTGTTTGTGTGTGTGTGTGTTGAGTGAGTGAAGCGAGGAGTGAGTGTGTGAGTGAATGAGCGAGTGTGTTGAGCGAGTGAGGAGTGAGCGTGAGGGGTGTGTGTTGGTGATGTGTGAGTGAGTGTGTGAGTGAGATGTGTGAGTGAGCGAGTGAGTGAGCGAGTGAGTGTGCGAGTGGAGTGAGCAGTGAGTGAGCGAGTGAGTGAGGGGGAGGGAGTGAGTGAGCGAGCGATAGAGCGAGCGAGTGTGTGAGTGAGTGCGCGAGTGTGTAAGTGAGTGGTGAGCAGTTGAGCTGTGGGTGTGTGAGTGAGTGATGAGTGAGCGAGTGTGTGAGTGAACGAGTGAGCGAGTGTGCGAGTGAGCAGTGGGTGTGTGAGTGTGTGAGTGAGTGTGTAAGTGAGTGGTGTGTGTGGTGTGAGTGAGTGAGCGAGTGAGAGAGTCGAGTGAGCGAGTGGTGTGTGTGTGTGAGTGAGTGAGTGTGTAAGTGATGAGCGAGTGGGTGTGTGTGTGTGTGAGGAGTGTGTAATTGAGTGAGCGAGTGAGCGTGTGTGTGTGTTGAGTGAGCGAGTGAGTGTGTAAGTGAGTAGCGAGTGAGTGAGTGAGTGAGCGAGTGTGTGAGTGAGCGAGTGAGTGAGTGAGCGAGTAAGTGTGGTAGCGAGTGTGTGAGCGAGTGTGTAAGTGAGTGTGTGATGAGTGACGCGTGAGGTAGTGAGCGAGTGATATGAGTGAGCGAGTGAGGTGAGTGGGCGAGTGTGTGAGGAGCGAGTGAGCGAGTGATTGCGAGTGTTGCGGAGAGTGCGAGTGTGCGAGAGAGCAGTGAGGCGTGTGTGTGAGTGTGTGTGATGTGATGAGTGAGTGAGTGTGTGAGTGTGACGGTGTGTGTGTGTACGAGTGTGTGTGTGAGTGCGCGAGTGAGTGATTGAGCGAGTTGTGTGAGTGAGCGAGCGATGAGTGAGTGATGGCAGTGAGTGAGTGAGTGAGGTGAGTGAGCAGTGAGTGATGAGTGGAGCGAGTGAGTGTGCGAGTGAGTGAGTGACGAGGAGTGAGCGAGTGATAGCGAGTTGTGTGTGTGAGTGAGCGAGTGCAGTGAGTAGCGGAGCGAGTAAGTGAATGAGTGAAGCGAGTGTGTAAGTGAGTGGGTGAGCGAGTGAGCGAGTGAGCGTGTGGGTGTGTGAGTGAGCGAGCGAGCGAGTGAGTGGTGAGCGAATTGTGAAGTGAGCGAGTGTGGAGTGAGCAGTGGTGTGAGTAGCGAGTGAGCGAGTGTGCGGTGAGCGAGGGTGGGTTGGGAGTGAGTGTGTAAGTGATGAGCGAGTGAGTGGTGTAAGTGAGTGAGCGAGTGAGGTGGAGTGAGTGAGTGAGCGAGTGAGCGTGTGGGTGTGTGTGCGTGAGCGAGTGAGTGTGTAGTGAGTGAGCGAGGTGGGTGTGTGTGTGTGTGTGTGTGAGTGGAGTGAGTGTGTACGTGAGAGAGCGAGTGAGTGTGGAGTGAGCAAGTGACGTGTGGGTGTGTGTGAGTGTACGAGTGACGAGTGAGCGTGTGAGAGTGATGAGTGAGCGAGTGAGCGAGTGACGAGCGAGCGAGTGAGTGAGTGAGTCGAGCGAGCGAGTAAATGTGAGAGAGTGAGGCGAGTGAGGGTGGATGAGCGATGTGTAAGAGAGTGGAGAGTGAGTGTGTGAGTGAGTGATGAGTGAGCGAGTGAGGTGATGAGTGTGCGAGTAGTGCGATGAGCGAGTGAGAGGTGAGTGTGACTGCGAGTGTGCGAGTGAGCGGAGTGGCGAGTGAGCGAGTGAGCGTGTGTGTGTGTGTGGTTGTGAGTGAGAGGGGGAGGTTGTGGGGGGGGGGGTGAGTGTGTGTGTGAGTGTGTGTGTGATTGTGTGTTGGGTGTTGTGTGTGAGTGTGTGGTTTGTGAGTGTGTGTGAGAGTGAGTGAGTGAGTGTGTGAGTGAGTGAGTGCGTGAAGTGTAGTGAGTGAGTGTGTGTGGTGTAGTGTGTGTGTGAGTGAATGAGCATGTGTTGTGTGTGTGTGAGTGTGCTAGATGTTAATCTCTGAACTCTGACTCTGTCCTGTAGTGTCGTTCATGTTCACCCGTGCAGGCAGTGTGTTTAGCGCCTGTGGACCCACGTGTCCGAGATCCAATGTGACGACCTCACTGTGAGTAAATCAACATTGAACAAATAGACAGACAGACAGATATACAATGATGACAGTGGTGTTGGTGTGTGATCAGTTCTGTGAGTGGCGCTGTGAGCCGGGTTGTTACTGCACGATGGTAAAGTTCTGAGCTCTGCCGGGTCGGAGAGTGTGGAGAGAATGCGTGTCTCTGTCTGGAACTTCACACGGGACGACGAGACCGACCCGGAAGAACCACCGTCTATCCATGACGATGCAACAACAGGTGAGAAAACACCATCACACCAGTTTTCGTTTGCATTCAGATCAGATCAGTGACTCATATGTTAGATCATTGAATTCATGTGTTTGATGATGTTATTCATATGAGTTTGAAGCATGTGATTCACTTGTATGTTTGATCATGTGACTCCATGTGTTTGATCATTTTTGATCAAGTCTTTGATCATTTGATCATTTTGATCATGTGACTCATTGTGTAGATCAGTGTTTGATCATTGACTCATGGTTGATCATATTTCCAGCACTGGAACGAGGGAAAACTCCCTGCGGTGAACATCCGTGTCAGGTTTGTCTCATCAGCCCGTATTATCTCAAACGTCTCTGAGGGGTAAACGTAGGACGTTCTGGTTGTGTGTGGTGTGTGTGTGTGTGTGTGTGTGGTGTGTCAGTGGACGGGCTGGTCGAGTGGGCCGCTGGACGCCGTGCTCGAAGACCTGCGGGCTGGAGTGGGGTGACCCGTATTAACAGGACTGCGCCTGTCCCTGAACCCAGATCTGAGGACAGCCGTGTGCAGACCAGCAGGAGGAACACAACGGCCTGGGGGTCCAGATCCAGAGACAGCCGTGCCCATCCGTGTCCTTCTGCCCCGGTAACACACACCACATGCCCCCATCCGTGTCCTTCTGCCCGTAACACACACCACATGCCCCATCCGGTGGTCCTTCTGCCCGGTAACACACAACACATGCCCATCCATGCCTTCTGCCCCGGTAACACACACCACAATGCCCACCGGTCCTTCGCCCCGGTAACACCACCACATGCCCACCCGTGTCCTTCCTGCCCCGTAACACACACCACATGCCCATACCGTTTCCCTCTGCCCCGGTAACACACAACGCACATGCCCACCTTGTCCTCTGCCCGGTAACACACCCACATGCCCACCGTGTCCTTTCTGCCCCGGGTAACACACACCACCATGCCCATCCGTGTCCTTCGCCCTGTAAAACACACACCACATGCCCATCCGTTTCCTCCTGCCCAGGTAACACACCACCACAAGCCCATCCGTGTCCTTCTGCCCGGTAAACACACACAGAACACACACACATGCCCATCCGTGTCCTTCTGCCCCGTAACACACACCCACATGCCCATCCGTTCCTTCTCCACCGTAACACACACCACATGCCCATCATGTCCCTTCTGCCCCGGTAACCACCACAACAGAACACACACCCACATTCCCCATCCGTGGTCTCCTGCCCCTGTAACACACACAGAACACACACCACATGCCCATCGTGTCCGTCTGGCCCCGGTAACAAACACCACAAGCCCATCCGTGTCCCTTCTGCCCGGTAAACACACACCACAATGCCATCCGAGTCCTTCTGCCCCGGTACACACAACCCACATGCCCATCCGTGTCCTTCTGCCCCGTTAACACACACAGAACACACACCACAGCCCATCCGGTCCTTCTGCCCCGTAACACACACCACAGCCCCATCATGTCCTCTGCCCGGTACCCACACACCACATGTCCCATCCGTGTCCTTCTGCCCGGGTAACACAACACCACATGCCCGATCCGTGTCCTTCTGCCCCGGTAACTACATCACCACATGCCATCATGTCCTTCTTGCCCCAGTAACCTACACACCACATGCCCATCCATGTCCTTCTGCCCCGGTAACACTCACAGAACACACACCCCAAGCCCATCCGTGTCCCCTTCTGCCCCCGTAACACACCAGAACACACACCACATGCCCAATTCTGCGTCTTTTTTTAAAAAATTTGTACAGTCTTCATAATTTAGTCTTGTTATGATTATGACTTTTGATTATGATTATGCGATCAATCTCCTTCCACCCTTGTGGTGTGATTTCTTAAAAGCTTCAACATATTGTTGTTATTGCGAGTGTACACAAATAAAAGTAGAGCCTTTATGGTTTTCATGAGCTTACTCTCTTGTAAGATAAAAAATGTTGGTGTGAAACATCCCCGAACTCTCTTTTTTGTGTGTGTGTTGTTGTCTGTGTCTTGTGTGTTGCTGTGTCATGTCCTGGTCTTGTGACCGTGTTCTGTGTGTGTGTGTGTGTGTGCGCGTGTCTGTGGTCTGTGTGCGCGTGTCTGTGGTGCGTGTCTGTGGTCTGTGTCTCTGTGTGTCTGTGTCTGGGTGACTGTGTCTGTTGTCAGTGTGTCTGTGTGTCTGTGTGTCCGTGTGTCTGTGTGTTGTCTGTGTGTGTCTGTGTCTTTTCTGTGTCTGTGTCTGTGAGTCTGTGTGTCTGTGTGTCTGTGTGTCCTGGTCGGTCTGTGGCTGTGTCTGTGTGTCTGTGTGTCTGTGTGTCTGTGGTCTTGTGTCTTTGTGTCTTTGTGTCTGTGTTCCTGTGTGTCTGTGTGTCTGTGTGTCTGTGTGGTCTGTGTCTGTGTCTGTGTGTCTGTGTCTGTTGTCTGTGAGTCTGTGTCTGTGTCTGTGGGTCTGTGTCCCTGTGTGTCTGGTGCTGTTCTGTGTCTGTGTGTCTGTGTCTGTGTCCCTGTGTCTGGGTTCGTGTCTGTGTCTGTGTCCCCTGTGTCTGTGTGTCTTGTCCTGTGTCATGTCTGTGTCGGTGTGTCTGTGTGTCAGGTCGTGTCTGTGTGTCTGTGTCTGTGTGTGGGTCTGTGTGTGTGTGTCTGTGTGGGGTGTGGTCCTGTTGGTGTTGTGTCCCTGTGTGTCTGTGTCGTGTGTCCTGTGTGTCTGTGGCTGTCTGTGTCTGTCTGTGTCAGTGTCAGTGTGTCTGTGTCTGTGGTCTGTGTCTGTGTCTGTTGTCGGTGTGTGTGTCTTTGTGTGCCTTGTGGGTGTCTTTGGTGTCTGTGTGTCTGTGTGTCTGTGTGTCTGTGTCCTGTGTCTGTGTGTCTGTGTGTCTGTTCTGTGTCTGTGTCTATGTGGCTGTGTTTCCTGTGTCTGTGTGCGGTGTGTGGCTGTGTGTCTGTGTGTGTTGTGTCTGTGTCTGTGTCTGTGTCTGTGTCTGTCTGGTCTGTGTCTGTGTCGTGGTGTCTGTGTCTGTGGACTGTGTCTGTGCTGGTGTCTGGTGTCGTGTCTGTGTGTATGTGTCTGTGTGGCTGTGTCTGGTCTGAGTGTCTGTGTGTCCTGTCTGTGTGTGTCTGTGTGGTCTGTGTCTGTGTCGGTTTCGGTTCTGTGTCTGTGTCTGAGTCTTGTGTCTGTGTGTCCTGTGTGTCTGTCTGTGTGTGTGTGTGTGTCTGTGTGTCTGTGTGTCTGAGTCTGTGTCTGTGCTATGTGTCCTGTGTGCTGTGTCTGTGTGTGTCTGTGTGTGTCGGTGGTCTGGTGTTTGTGTGTCTGTGTCTGTACTGTGTGTCTGTGACTGTCTGTGTCGGTTCTGTGTCTGTGTGTCTGTGTCTGTGTCTTTGTCTGTGCAGTGTGGTCTTGTCTGTGTCTGTGTGTCTGTGTCTGTGTGTCTGTGTCTGTGTCTGTGTGCTGTGTGTCTGTGTCCTGTGTGGTGTCTGGTGTCTGTGTCTGTGTCTGTGTGTCTGTGTCTGTGTCTGTGGTCTGTGTCTGTGTGTCTTGTGTCTGTGTGTCTGTCTGTGTGTGTGTGTGTGTCTGTGTGTCTGTTGTCTGTCTGTGTGTGGCTGTTGTACCTGTGTCTGTTTGTCTGTGTGTCGTGGGTCTGTGTTCTGTGTGGTCTGTGTGTCTGTGTCTGTTGTGTGTGGTGTTGTGTTAGTCCACGGCTCCTGGCTCCTGGATTCTGGTCGGACTGTGACGTGTGTGTCGTGTGTCTTGTCCGGCTCAGGGTGTTTAACAGTCTTCCGCTCGGTTCGGTGGTCTGTCGTGTCTCGAAGAGAGTCTCAGACCCGCGATCCATGATAACGTCACCGCTGTTCAGGTCAGCAATATTCAAAATCATTCCTTACACACTCCTGATTTTATCGTACACTAGCCGTGTTTCTATTACCCTTCAAATTCGCACATTTAAATTGCGATTTGAAAATACGCTCAATGGAAAACCGTCAAATTTTTCGAAAACTCCCATTTAAACACAAAAAAGGTGTTTTGCGCTCCCACTCCTCCCCCACGAGGAGGTTTATCAGGCAATTCCGAAAAAGTAATATTTAGCAAAACGCAATGGAAACAATTTGTGCACATTTACAGTCGCCTGACACGTGTGTGTGGACAGAATACGAACATAGTTCTTCATTAAACTCATAACAGACAGAAATAATGACAGGACATTTGGTCCTCACAATGTAATTAAACATGAGCACTCCACACACACATTCTCTCTCAGAAACACACACACACACGTCTCCTGCGATTAATAATAATGGCCATGCGACTGAGATATACGTAAACCCACTCAACACCTCGCGACTGAAGACTGGAATTGAATTATCGTGAGAAGAAAAAAGGACTTTTTAGGCGCATACATCGTTAATGGAAACGCCGTCATTTCGCAAACGTTTTTTTAACGCCATTTAGAAAATATCCGCAAAAGATTTGCGCAATCTGTGAATGAAACGCACGAGTGACACCAGCGAGCCATGTTTCTAGACTGCGAGGAGCACAGCAGCAGTGGCACTGTGGGGAAGCCCTGTCCGCGCTCCAGCTCCCGATCTGCCACACACACACGGAGTGTGTGGACGAGCCGGGGTGCAGTCGGGCCTGTGGCTGTCCCGGGGACACACTGATGCAGGACGGGGTGTGTGTGGACCGAGAGCTGTGCCGCTGTACATTTCA
Organism: Meda fulgida; assembly: GCA_030578275.1. Classification (NCBI taxonomy): domain Eukaryota; kingdom Metazoa; phylum Chordata; class Actinopteri; order Cypriniformes; family Leuciscidae; genus Meda; species Meda fulgida. Next base: position 1,450,919 of record JAROOJ010000030.1, read on the forward strand.
CAACATCAGCGCAGGTGTGCACACGTACCGAAGAGATGGGCTGTTTTAAGATCGCTACTACACTCTATTCTTATTTATTCATACTTTTATTTGGGTTTTGTTATATTTTCCAATATAATTAAATTTGGAGTTTTAGTCATTTTGTCGTGTTTTAGTTTTGTATTATTTCGTTTATTTATTTCCATTAATGTTTGTTTATAATGTGTATATATATTTAATATTATGTATATTTTTAGCTTTAGATAAAGATTTAATCTTTTTATTTGCATGTGTGCTTTAGTTGTTTTTATTATTTTTCATTTTTAATGTCCATTTAGTTTTATTCATTTTTACTTAAGTTTAGTTATTTTACTACTTCAACATTAGCTCTGTTATTCCTGTTTTAGTCAATTTTAGTTTACTCATTTTGTTTATTTAATTAGTTAAAAAAAGTTTTTAATAATAATTGTACTACTTCCAACTTAAACTAAACAAAAATATGAAATTTTGCTTTCACAAATATTTTTAGTTTTTGTTCACATCAAGTTTTTTTCTATTTTCAGTTTTAGTTAACAATAGCAACACTATTGTGAAATGACCCCTCAGATAAACACACACACACGTGCACTCTCTATTATGACACAGCTGGAATAAACTCTGGCAATGTTTCCTGGGAATGGCTGGGATCATCAGACTGGCAGCAAGCAAATCCAGGAGAGACCATCATCACTGACTGTCATAACTGGTATCATATTACATGCACATGTAACTGGTGTTGCTGGTGAAGGCAGATGTGTAATAGTTCTGTTCCTCCGTGATGCTCTAGCACATGTGAAGCCGGTGTGCTGCAGTGCGACTCCGCTCCTGGATGCTCTGTCGACGGCAGCTGGAGCCAATGGGGTCGCTGGACAGATTGCTCCGCCCACTGTGGAGGCGGGGTTAAGTCACGGACCCGTCAGTGTGATAACCCCGCCCCCCAGAGCGGTGGCAGAGAGTGTGCGGGCTCCGGCCGACAGCAGAAAGTGTGTAACACTCACAACTGCACAGGTGAGTCCGTGTGACACAGGTGACCTTTCTCAAAGATGTGACCCTGGACCACAAAACCAGTCCATTTTTTGAAATTGAGATGTATATATCATATGCAAGCTGAATAAACAAGCTAGTGATATATGGTTTGGTTTCGCCGAGATACAACTATTGTTAATCTGGAATCTGAGGGTGCAAAAAAAAATCGACACAATGAGAAAATCTCTTTAAAGTTGTGCATTTATGGTCACGATTTTGCTGCATTCACTCACAAAAATAAATGTTATACATATTTACGATAGGAAATGTACAAAATATCTTCATGGAACATGATCGTTACTTAATATCCTAATGATTTTCGTCATAAAAGAAAAATCGATAATTTTGACCCATACGATGTATAGTTGGCTATTGCCACAGATATCCCCGTGCGTCATGTGACTGGTTTAGTGATCCAGGGTCTCATATATTGTTTTCGAAATCTCTGTTTTCTCTAAGTACGATTGCTCTTGTAGATTCTGGTCCTTGGTGGGACTGGTCAGCGTGGTCGGCGTGCACGGTCAGCTGTGGTGGAGGC
>JAROOJ010000030.1:1457500-1525000 GCA_030578275.1 Meda fulgida
GATTTAAGAATTGTTAGTTATTTGGACTGGAAACGAGCATGTTTGCATTGATTTGTTTCTTCCCGAAGCTCCTGTGAACACGGCCTGTGGAACTGTTCCCTGGTGTCGTGTCCCCGTGACGGAGGCCTGTCCCCGTGGGGCCCCTGGGGCCCCTGTTCTCTCAGCTGCGGGGGTCTGGGCCAGAGGAGCCGCAGCAGAAGCTGTAACCGGCCCAGCCCTGCTCACGGGGGCCGAGACTGTGACGGGCCCCTGATGGACTCCGCATACTGCCAGACACCCGACTGCCCTCGTACATGCCGCAAATACTCAAATATGTTATTGCTAGAAATATGCATGATTATTTTGATTACATTACTCATGTTATTTATCTCTTCATAGTAAATCCGTTCTTCCTTGTCTTTACAGCGGAGACAGTTCCGACAGAGGAACCATCTTTACCAGGTAACTGGTTAAATGCACATTTATTTATTTAGCGAAATAATAATTTTGGCTACGATTAATCGCATCCCAAATAAAAGTTTGTGTACATAATATATGAGTGTGGTGTGTATAATTATTTTGTATATATAAAAACACACACATGCATGTATATATTTAAGAAAATTTAGTTATTTATATTTATATATAATATAAATTATGTATAAATATATATACATTTCTTAAATATATACATGCATGTGTGTGTTTTTATATACACACCACACTCATATATTATGTACACAAACTTTTATTTTGGATGCGATTAATCGTGATATATATATATATTTATATTTTGGGTGTGATGATACACTTACCCCACGAGGCGATACACAATATTGGGTTCACAAGAATGAGATATTTTAACACTTTATAAGAAATCTTTAAATATTAAATATATGACTGGAACAATTTTCTTTTATTTGACTAAAAGTCACAAAATGCATAACAATTATATCGCCACTAGCGATATCAAGAAATCAGTTGATTATTTTGACGATTGATTGATTATTTGTAATAATAAAAATAGATAATTGGTTTAGAAAGTATCAAAAGCAAGTAATCATATGGTTTTATTGAACAACTCTTAAAAACATAATGTAATATACATAAAATAATCAACTTAGAGTACGTGCATCATGTATTATAGCAAACGCCTGCAGAGGGCGCCAGCGGCCGGGATTGTTGTTATTGTTGTTACACTTTACAGAATATCAAATCCATATTTACGATTGGCCAAACAATATTTAATTCAAAAGTCCACTTAATCGTTAATATATGGCCACTTGTTTCTAATAGAAATGCTACAGTCACTGTGATTTCTTGAACAGGAGGACATCAAACACACAGACTCAGGTTTAACATTTTTGTTTTTAAATCACGACGAACAACATTTTGCTCAAGATCTTGTCACACCCCATATTTTGAGATAGCTATGCATGCTTTTTGACTATTGTAATTCTTTATTTATTGGAGTTCCTCAGAAATATATCACCCGTCTACAATTAGATGTATGTGTTCTGATCTCGCTGGCTACCGATTGAATTCCAAATAGATTTTACAGTTTTGCCTGAACTTCTTCACCCAGAATCAAAGTCAAGATCACTAAGATCGGGGGATTCGAACTTACTTTCTGTCCCCAGGACCAGATTAAAAAACAGGGCTGACCGTGCTTTCGCAGCTTATGGACCCAAGCTATGGATTAGCCCTCAAATATCAGCTCCGCCCAAACTCTGACACTTTAAAAACTTCTCTGAAAGCGCATCTCTTTTCACTAGCTTTTAATATTCCTCGATGTGTCCGTTTTTCTCTTTGATGTGTATTTGTCGGTTTCGTGCATGTATTGTCTACCTTTTTTATTGCTTTGTTAAGCTCTTTGGTCAACGTCAGTTGTTTTTAAATGTGCTATACAAATAATATTGTATTGTATATATATATCAAATCTTATAATCTTGTTCTTCTGCCTGTCTCTAGATGAGGACACTGGGATGTCCCAGTGGACAGTGTGGAGTCCGTGTTCCCGAACCTGCAGCGATCCGGCTTCTGCCGCGGTGAAGTCCCGCAGGAGAGAGTGTGTTCGTGAGCGCTGCTCTGGACAGCGTCGCCAGGAGAGAGTGTGCAATCTGCCTCAGTGTCCCGGTACATCTCACAGCACTCTACATCTCCTGATCACATTCCTCCGAATCCTTCCCACCATGTCCACGTAGATATAAACACTAGATGGCGCTTGGCTACGGCAGTTCATTGGAACGAATGCGTCAATAGAGCCGCCATCTTGGAACAGGGGAGCCCCTCCTCTTTCATGCATCAGCGTCAATGTAGGAAAAGGTCTAACGGAAATAAAATCACCGTAAATCATCATGAATGCGATTTTCTAGTTTTTTTGGTTCGTTCCAACGGTCCGACATGTATTTATCATTGAGTCCAGAGAAATTTTAATAAAGTTCCAAAATTTCACATTCTTGTGAAATGTGATCGCTTGCTGTCTGGTTTTTAGGTAACGCTGCTATCTCCGCCTGTACTTCGAATTCATGGGTGATGCGGACTTTTGTGCTGCATGTGGATGTTCACATGAACGAAATTTGAACTAGGAAGAATGTTTTAAAAAAAAATTTGTTTTTTACATTTTCTCTGGACTCAATGATAAATACATGTCGGACCGTTGGAACGAACCAAAAAAACTAGAAAATCGCATTTATGATGATTTATGGTGATTTTATTTCCTTTGACCTTTTCCTACATTGACGCTGATGCATTAAAGAGGAGGGGCTCCCCTGTTCCAAGATGGCGGCTCTATTGACGCATTCGTTCCAATGAACTGCCGTAGCCAAGCGCCATCTAGTGTTTATATCTACGCCATGAAGAAGCACCTCAGACACTACAGTGCGAATAATGAAAGAGTCAGACATGTGTTTGAACTGAAGCGCCGGGAAACACTCAATACCAAATCAGCAGAAAGACTATCATATTGACATTAATACCATTAAAAAAATACAGTGCATCGGCAGTATTCTGGAGCTTTATTATCGCCCTACAACTGCAACTATCGTGCAACCCTATTCCAAACGTTTTGCTCATGTCTTGTTAATTCATACATGTCTGGTTTTGATGGTGTAGTTGTGTGTGTTGTGTGTCAGATGGAGGTGTGTGTCAGGACCCCGAGTGTGTGCTCAGGAACTGCTCCTGGATGAAGTGGGGCGAGTGGAGCTCCTGCTCTCGATCCTGTGGCGTCGGTCAACAGCAGCGGCTCAGAAGCTTCCTCGCGCCGGGCCTCAACGGCTCCTGGTGTCCGGACATCCTCGGCGGGAACCTGGACACCCGCTTCTGTAATATTCGGGCCTGCCGCGGTGAGTTATAGCGGCTTTAGCACCGCGTGGTTCTAGGACCTCCACTCCAGGATGGTTCTCCGGGAACTGACGGATCCTCTAGGAATGTTTTCCTGGTTGTGTTCGAGCTCGGCAGGAACTCTGAAGTGCCGTAACACACGCTTGTTCGTGAGACTTTTATTCTGCCGGCACTGAGAACGCCAGAGCTCGCATTCTCCTGTTCATTAACTAAATTAGTTAGTTCCTGGAACTAAAACCGTTCCTAGTTCAATAGTTCTAGGAACGAAGAGAAGGTCGTCCAATGAAAGACAGAGTAAACTCTTGTTTGGACATTATAATGTATTGTAGAAACACCTGAATGCAGGTGAGAGGTCAGAGCCGTGGTCAGGCCATTTAACTGATTTAATGGATGGGTAATACAAGTTCAAATCTAGTTTCCAGTTTATCCCTAAAAATATAAGCAAAAGTGAAAGAAATCACAAGCCAAATTACCAACACATATATGAATAAGTACGGTATTAGTCAAAGGTTTGGATTAAGATTTATTACAACAATAAATACTTGTTTTCAACACTGATAATAATCATTAATGTTTTTTGAGCATCAGATCATCATATTATCCTGATTTCTGAAGGATCATGTGACACTGAAGACTGGATAATGATGCTGAAACTCAGCTTTGATCACAGGAATAAATTACACTTTACTAGATATTCACATAGAAAACAGATGATTACATTGGAATAATATTTCACTGTTTCTACTGTATTTTTGATCAAATAAACTCAGAAAAGAGTTTTCAAAAACACTAAAAAGTATTCCAAACATTTAACTGGTAGTGTATATTCTATATATTCTAGTGTATACTACATAATTCTGCTTGCATTAAGTATACCTCGTTATAAAGATGTTTAAAGTGTTTTAATTCTACAATATATGCTGTAAAAGCGTCTGAGTGCTGCCCTCTTCAGGTTGAACGGTGTCTCTGCAGTTGAGTTTTCCCAAAGGTTTTCCTATTGGAAGTTGTGTCGCTGCGTGCGTGATGTATGCTCGCAGCTCACTAGCCACGCCCCTGGCACGAGTTGCAGCTGACAGCTGTCAATCACGACGTCACTGCGGGTCTCAGGTGCACACCCCCCGCTCAGCCCCGCCCTCGCTTCGGTTCCAGTAATGAATACTCGTAGTGTATTGTTAGTTTCACATTGCAAGCATTTTCTCTATTATTATCCAGTATAAATATGAACACACCATTAAAGGGATAGTTCACCCAAAAATGAAAACTCTGTCAGTATTTAATCTTTTACAGCTTGAGCATCAGCGCATCATCATGAGCATTAAAAATTTACATTTTTGGGTGAACTATCCCTTTAAAACAAGAAGTCTTACAGAAGGATTGCCAAAACCAGTGAAATATCAACTGATTTACTCAGATTTTACTATAGCGAATACACTGATAATGTGATAATAATGAAGATATCTGAATACATTTTGGTTTGACTGTAAATGTGAACACACCCTTAAAACAAGAGATGCTCGTATATCTGAGAAGCGTCGCATCACTAGCCCTGAGTGTGTGTGTGTGTGTGTGTGTTCAGTGGACGGAGCCTGGTCTCGCTGGAGCTCGTGGTCTCGCTGTGATAAAGCCTGTGGTGGAGGACGCTCCATCAGGACCCGCTCCTGCTCCAGTCCTCCGCCTAAGAACGGCGGCCTCTTTGAACTGACAGAGTGTGTCTGCTTCCCGGACAATGGTAGGAAGATTGTTCAAAAGTTTTGGTGCTAAATAGGAAAAGGATCTACCGCCAGCAGTCGATTTTGATATTCTAGGTATTATCAACTGGCCGGAGTTTTGATATCGCAGTAGATGTGAAGGACTATAATGCGTTAAGAGCTCGCTCAAGAACTGCGGAGCTAAACCATTTAGTGCTTTGTAAGTAATTAACAATATTTTACAATTTATACGATGTTTAATAGGGAGCCAGTGCCGTGTTGACAGAACCGGGCTAATATGGTCATATTTCCTGGTTCTAGTAAGAACTCGAGCTGCTGTGTTTTGGACCAGCTGTTATTTTGTTTATTAAGCGTGCAGGGCAACCACCCACAATAGCATTACAATAATCTAGCCTTGATGTCATGAACGCATTAACTAATTGTTCTGCATTTGTCAATGAGAGCATATGGCGTAATTTAGATATATGTTTAAGATGGAAAAATGCGGTTTTACAGATACTAGACACGTGACTTTTAAATGAAAGATTGGTATCAAAAAGCACACCCAGGTTCCTAACCGACGACGAGGACTTAACAGAGCAGCCATCAAGTGTTAGACAGTATTCTAGGTTATTACGTGTGGAAGCTTTTTGTCCAATAACTAGATTTCTTAGTGGTTTTGAAAATATTACTATAAATTACAGCAACTCCTCCCCCTTTGCCTTTTAGACGAGGTTCATGTTTATAACAGTAATTTTGCAGTAATCAGGTCCGGTCTGCCCCAAAAACTTTTCCAGTTGTCTATGAATTCTACATTATTATGCGGACACCACTCAGACAATCAGCGATTGAGTGAACATAATCTGCTAACTATCTCATCACTCCTGCGAACAGGAAGGGGGCCAGAGCAAATTACAGTGCCTGACATCGTTCTTGCGAGTTCACACACCTCTTTAATATTAATTTTGGGGATCTCCGACTGGCGGAGTCGAACATCATTAGTGCCGACGTGGCAAACATGTGACTATGGTGGCTGGTGTCTCTATTTTCACGTTCCGTGTGATCGAATCACCAATTACCAGGGCACAATCAACAGAACTCTCAGTGGGTGTTTCACTGAGTGGGGCAAATCGATTTGTTATGGTAATCGGAACGGAAGAGTGTTTTTTTGACTCGACTAGAGCGATCTCTCACGGTCACCCATCTGCCCTGCTGCGTGGGCTCTACTTCAGCCGGAACCGAATCATGTACAGAGTTCACTATGTTAGGCGCATCCAAAATAGTATCTAAAGCTCTAGTACTATCCTTACTATCCTCAATTAGAGTTTGGATGCGTGTTTCTAGTTCTGAAATCTTCTCCGTCAGGCTGACTGTCTCCTTGCATTTATCACAAATAAATCCTATATTGCCATCGGAGAAGGCTATACTAAACATATGACATGTGACACAGGTGACAATAACAGGACAAGACATTACTCACCGTTTGTGTTGACTGATTCTTGCTCACCTGGGCTTTTTATGAACTCAAAGGTGCGGGCGCGAGATAAAATAAATAAATAAATAACTGAGCGCACGGGTGGTGCATTAACAGGCTAGCGAGTTACTAGCGTGTTGTGCTATCAATAACGGATGCTAGCGATGTAAGGTTGATATAAGGTCTTGCGATATAGCAGATCCAGACCCAGTAACGCCAAATTCCTTGCTGATGGGGCGGCCTGACTCCTCCTTGCCCCAAGTTGTCTATTCAGACCCAGAATTACTCAGTAGAAAAAGATGGAGACATAGTCAGGTTCTGAGTGATCATTTTTGGAAGCATTTTATTCATGACTTGCTACCCACATTGCAGTCAAGGCAGAAATGGCACAGAGAGAAAGATATTGCAGTTGGTACTGTAGTACTCATCGTTGATGAGCAGATACCAAGAGCACTCGGGAGAGTTGGTACTGTCTCTGCTGTCATTCCTAGTTCAGATGGGATAGTCAGAACAGCAGCGGTCAAAGTGAAAGATCAAACATACACAAGACCAGTAGCTAAGTTGATTGAATTGCCAACATTACCCCCAGACACAGAGAGTTGAACGCACACTGAACATCGCTGCACCCGAAGCTACAGGCCTCATTAATATCTCATCACATTAACCCTCTCAGGACCAGATAAGGATAACCGCCTGTTCGAGTTCCAATGTGGTGGCATCACGTCTGAGGATCAACGTCTGAGGATATCTGCACCTTCCTTCCATTAAGCGGACTCTCTCTGGAATAGTTGGGACTTGTTAAGACTGAGTAGGCTTCCACTAGCGGCGCCAGGAATTTGATTGTAGGTGGGCCTCCAGAAAACTGGATGGGCCAGTTAAAATAAGCACAAAAAAAAAAACGGGTTCCCCTTCATCTCCGTTTCAGCGCTTCTCTGCGGCACTAAGGACAGCGACTAAGTAGCCTACCTGTGTGGCTCTTGTGTCGCTGTCCTCAGCTCAGTGCAGTAACGTTAGCCTAACTGGGGGGTCGCACACTGGACAAGAAGCGCAGCGCTGTGCCGCGTCACGTCTAGGACAACTCGAAGTAGGCCTATCGCACACTGGACACGCACTTTCTCAGTTTATGGCCAGCAATACTGTTATATTTAAGGACATTTCCTATGGAATTAAGATAATGTCTGTACTATGTTATGATTGTACTGTACAATTAAATACAATCGTTGCTGACTTTGCAGTCTGAACACTTTACCTCACAGCTTCCATTAACTGAATGAATTGAGAATATCAGCTGAAAATTGGATAACATCAGCAATTTTCATTCAAGCAGCTGATTTCTGTAAATGAATATAAAACTAAATGTATATTGCAGCACAGGGTGAAGTCAGTATATACATTAACGACGATTTGAGACAAATATTTGAGCCGAAATTTGAGCCGAAAGGCGCCGCCGGTGTGTGTACACTCATGGAGAATAATGTGTTTGAATTTTAAAGACTCGACGCTGCACTTCTCGTCCGGTGTGAGACCGCCTTAAGTCACACGTGGGGTACAAGCCACTGATTGGCTGAGAAGCTTTCACTCATAGCTTTCCTCGGGCCGCTAGAATGAAAATCACTCACTACTCAATAGGCCTGGGTCAAAACGGGCGGGCCCGGACCTAAAACGGGCCCAATGGTAGCGCCGCGGGTGCTGAGTACTCTTATCAACATCACTTCATTTCCTTATCTCAACATCAGTGTATCTTTTGAATCAAAGCATGTTGTGTTGTTATTTGTTTATTTTGCGTAGGCCTACGTTGTTTTATTTGAATCATATTAACATTTGTTGATCTTGTGAGAAAATAATTTTTCATTTACCAATTAATACATGGGAGTGAATTTGACCCATGACTCTGGCTTCTTTACTCCTCTCCTAGTTACTGGACATTAATTGTGTAAATAGTCCTCTAAGGTGATTTAGAACCGTATCAGTAATCAGTGCATAACACAGCCCTCAATACAGGGGAACCGTGAGGTGTTGTAGCTGTGAACGCGATGTAAACACGCGCTGATCGTGAGTTTGTGTGTTTATTCTCCGCTATGACTCTTCCAGCTCTTCAGAAAAACAGTGTTTTCTTCAGGAAGATCCTCAGCCAGTTTCCTCAGGACTTCAGTCTGGCCTTCGCTTATGGATCTGCAGTTTTCAGTCAGAATGGAGGCGGTCAAGGTCAGATGAGGGTAAGAAACGCCTCACGTGATGCGAATGTTATGATCTGAAGAAAGTCTGTCACTTGGAATTAAAGTAGATTAATTTCGGCCTAATATATAGAACAGCAACCCTGGTGAATCATCATCAGTCAATGGTACAGTTACTGTAATGGAGTACAAACAAGAAAAACTACACTACCAGTCAAAAGTATTGGATCGGTAAGATTTTTAATGTTTTTAAAAGAATCTCTTCTGCTCACCAAGACCGCATTTATTTGATTAAAAAAAAACAGTAATATTGTTCAATATTACACCAATTTAAAATAATTGTCTTTTTTAATGTTTTAAAAAGAGCAACATTCATCTGAAATAGAAAGCTTTTGTAACATTAAACACTACTCTTCAAAAGTTTGGGGTCAGTAAGAAATTTTTTTTGGGGGGGGGGGGTTAAATAAATCAATACTTTTATTCATCAAGGATGAATTGATCAAAAGTTACAGTAAAGACATTATATATAATAACAATAATGTTACAAAATATTCTATTTCAAATAAATGCTGTTCTTTTGAACTTTGAGTTGAAGGGCAGAACCTGTTTTGTGTACATAGATGACATTATTGTTTTCTCCAGGACTCAGGAGCAACATCTGGATGACCTGAAGGTGTTTAAAAACTTCATCAGGCCTCGCGTGCAGTGTGCGCATGTCAAAAAATCAATTCCGATTTGAATCTTGTGACATAAACGCTCACATCAACCCGATTACTTTATTTATCGTTCATCTAAACACTATGTTCGGATTCATCAAAAGGATTGATTTCATTCCGATTGAATGTAGCCTGTAGCTAGTGACAATATTATGTCGATCTGAATCGGATCTGTGCGTTATTTTTTAGTATTTGTATTATTTCATGTTTATTTACTTTTTATGTCATTATGTATTTTATTCCTTCTTGACATTCTGACTCACCGCTAAATGGTAGCCGTGTTCTTTATAGGCTAATGGTTTTCTATGGCAAAACATGAATCATGATCGCGGGAGACTCGAGCAGCGGGAGATTAAGTCAGATCAGTCGGAATCACTCGATGTGATTGAAAAATACAACAAGACGTCGTCGGTGAGAGAATGTCAGTTTAACTGAATGATTTTTGAACTCCACTTTCAACGTGTAACGTGCCAGAATAATACACTAGGCTTTAGTTAGGGCAGAAACTTGTGGTCGATGCTTTTACAGTTTAGTGAAGGCAAAAAGAAAAATGGTGTGTTGTAGTAATAAACCCTATATATATTGTCTACACTCGTAAAAGTACAAGTAGCCTTATCAACATTCCTCTCGTGGACTTATTGTGGTGACACAGGTCATTCTCTCTTTTCAATTTTTAAATCAAAACAATAATCTGTGGCTCTGCGTGACGTCATCGGAATGCATTCTATTCGACACGTCACTGTACCGCAGGCTTAAGCTGTTCTCACTGAACTCACTTTTCACTTGTTCATGACTTGTTCATTTGACTTGTTTGACTTGTTGCCTTCATATATGCGCTTTAGTGTCGATATACGATTTTTGCATCAGTCTACAGCTTTTGATCAGTGTGCAATTTTGAATCAGCTAAGTGTACGATTCCCCATCAGGATTTTGTTTTGATTAGCTGCATTTTTATTCCGTGTATGCTTTTTGTTCATTGTGCAATTTTATATCTGTTTGGATCTGTGTGCTTTTTTAAGTACACTTGAATTGCACATTACAGCTTTCTGATCTGTGTATGGTTTCAGATCATACAATTTGACTAGTAGGATTTTGGATCAACGTACTATTTTAGATCAGAGAATGAACAGCAAAACATTTCGCAAGCTCAGGCCCCTGGCATGTGTCCGTCCTGCTCAGACGGCACAACCTGTGTGTGCTTCAGTCACACCTGGACTGAGACCACAACCACCGGCTCAGAGGAAGACGACGACGGCACAACCTGTGTGTGCTCCAGTTCTGCCTAGACTGAGACCACAACCACCGGCTCAAACACACCCAGAAGGCATTGCGACGATGAGGGTAAGAAGGGTATCATAGGATTCAATGTGTTTTTTCAACCATCATCGGTCATTATTAGCATTAAGCCTGCGTTCATATGTTGAGCATTGTATTAAGGTGTTTTCTTCTTCTTATGTATCGCCAGCAGGAGCTCCCTCGCCAGAACAGGATTATCCTGAGAGGAGCGTCCCTGAGCCGAGCGCAGTCTGTGGAGCCTCCTCCTGTCTCCGGCTCCTCCCAGCCCAGAGCTGAGCTAGCCCAGCAATCGCTAACCGGTTCGCTACATTTCACTTCAGAACATAGCACTTAAAGAGCATATTACACGTTAAAAAAAAAAATCTGAATTAAGAAATAACCTTGTATGAAAATACCATATGAAAAGGTAATGCAGGATTCTAAATGTTTTAAACGACATAAGGGCACCAATTTAGTAGATAAAGTGAGCGGTACTTTGACTGTTCGTAAAAAACGCTTATTTTCAACATCGCGTCATTTTACGCCACGAGAGGGAGCCTCAGCCCTCAGCAGAGCAGTTGATATTCAGTAAGAGCCGTCGTGAGTCAGTGTTTTCAGCAGTTTTTGTATTTTAATTGATCATCGTCATGGTAAATTATTGTGTTTGTGGAGGTTGCAAAAACTCCGGCCTGTCAGGACATCGAGTCCACAGGTTTCCTAACAGGGAAAAGGACGGTGCAGGGTTCCTACGCAGTTTGGAAAGGGCATAGAATTAGATTTGAGTAATTTCCAGGTCTTGAAAAGTATGGAAAAATATTTGCATTTCCAGACTATTGCCCCTATTTAGTTTTCTATAATAACTTAATGAAAATAAATGTATCAAACAAGTGTGTTTTCATGGCAGCTGTTTAGATTATAAGAGTTTGAGTTTCTTCTCATAATATTCTTAGCACCGTATTACAGAGCCTCTAAAACGACCTTCGCAAAAATAAAAAAAATATACAGACTTTCGCATGCGCACGAGAAACAATTAAACTCAGCATAGACAATATAATGCCGTTCATTTCATGTCATGGTTTCTCCACCGCCATAGAGGATGCATTAAACTGGACACCAGGCCTTGATATTCGAGGTGCTACGCTAAGAGAAGCCAAGCTCGAGCAAATAGGCCTAGATAACTATTCATTCATGTGCATCAATGCTCTCTTTTTCTTCATAGTAAGATGACAAGGACACACAAAGGAGATAGGTTATAATTTATAAAAAACTAGAAATTGTAATGAGTAAGCATGCAAAAAATTCCTGTGCGTTCACAAGTTCATGAAATCAGATATAGTATTTTATGCTAAATAGTAATTTGTCCCCCTTTGACTGGGATAGAAAACCAGCCTGAGAGAGGTGATGTTTCCCACTGACACACTTCAGCAAAATATATAAATAACTGGCTCAAAACCACTTTTTGGGGTGAAAATACTAACGTGCCTAAGACTTTTGTGAACTGTTTAAATACAGACTTTTGCATTGCATGCACACGAGAAACTTTTTCGTGCCCTCGAGAAACTTTACACATGGGAATTTTTTTGCATGCTTGCGCATTACAATTTCTTGTGTCTAGTGTCTACTGACACTACAGCAGAATATATAAATAACTGGCTTAAAACCATTTTTTGGGGGGCTGAAAATACTGCTTTGGAGGTCTCCTTCAAAAAAACGCTTTAATCTTCTCATAATATTCATTGCACATCACCAGATTTTTCAATGATTTTCAAATGCAGGTCCGATGATTCAGTCTCTTTAAATCCCTCCTTGTTGTGAGCCTACTCTGCTCTGATTGGCCAGACGGACCGGTCTGCTGTGATTGGTCCACCACTTACAGTGCTTGTCGGAAGCTAAACGCCCATTAAGGGGGGCATTAGGCACATGTGTTGCCCAGTGACGTGTAGCCGTCACGGAAGTGGGGTTCGAAAATCTTATGACTCGTTTAGGCTGTTCAGAGTCGATTTTTTTCTTTTGAGAAACAATAACTTTATTTATCGCGTGCTCTTTCACCTTCATAACTTTGAAGAAAGCTGCATTACATGAAAGAGAATATTCGAATACAGACTTGATCTGCTGGGAGGCGTGTCCGCGCGCGTGCGCAGTGGCCTTGTTTCGACATGCGCGTGACAGTGAGTGAAGCTCTGCTGCGCGCCTCAGCAGGTGCGCGAAATTAGACTAATTAGCAGAGACGCTAGAAAGCTTCAGACAATGAAAGCAGGGCATGAGTTTGTTCAGCTTTGCAGTGCAGCTAAGAGAAGTGGAAGAAGGAAGAATTCGCTAAAGAATCACGTATAAAACTCATGGGAAAAGGAAAAGATCGTAATCTCACATCTCTTTACTGGTCTCTGAGGACTGCAAATGGGATCTCTGACTATGTAGTTGTCTGGATGGGCACGCGAAATGTGTGGTCTGTTAAGTGCATTGTTAATTCATTGTTAATTGCACTATTAATAGTTTGAGGCTAAACATTTTACACATTTTACGCTAAACACAGAGGCATATGAACTAGCCAAAGTTAAACCATTTCCCTCTTTCAAAGATCTTGAAAAGGTGATGCATGCCTTTATTTCAACAAGGCTTGATTTCTGCAATTCTCTGTATCCGGGCATTAACGTGTACCACTCAACCGCTTGCAAATGGTAGAGAACGCAGCTGCTAGGCTCCTTACAGGGGTGCGCCAACGGAACCATATTACTCCGGTTCTGAAGTCTCTGCACTGGCTCCCTATTTGTTACAGAGTTGATTTTAAAGTATTGATGTTGGTTTTTAAATCCTTGAATGGATTGGCCCCTTTATATATGACTGATCTTCTATCCAGTCACAACTCTGGAAGGTCTCTTAGGTCATCCAACCAGAGACTGTTAACTGTACCGCGGACCCGATTAAAAACGAGAGGAGATCGAGCTTTTGCTGTCGCTGCACCAAAACTTTGGAAGAGCCTCCCTGTCCCTGTTAGAACTGCTTCTTCACTGCTCGAGTTTAAAGCAAAACTTAAAACGTATTTTTTTTCGTTGGCTTATAACTGTAGTTGATGTGTGCTGTGTTTGGTCTGTTTTTATTTCGTGTGTAATCTATGTTGTACTCGGTGCAGAATGCTGACGATGTTTGATGTACAGCACCTTGGTCAACAAATGTTGTTTTTAGTGGTGCTATATAAATTGGAGTTGAGTTGAGTCTCTCGGCAGCATAGCAGGCTCATAATTGTATGGCTGTGGTCCGTCATACGAGTAAGTCCCAGATGTCATTGCGATCCATTGTTTTCCTGTTGTTTGAATGGTTTGAATCGACCGCTCTCCCTCCCGTTACGTCACGCCCGTCACGCCCATTTTCAGGTGCGGAAGTAACATTTTCTCACAAAAACGACTCCAGAAGCCAACGTAGCGTATTTATAAGTATATTTTAAAGAAAATCGAATTACTACATTGTATTTCTATACATTGACTCGTTGGGTCCTCTAACCTGCAATATGCCCTTTAAATATGAAGTAAACATAAGTTTCTTCATGAGAACCATTTAACATGTGATGTTTTATACAGGCCTGTGTCCACAACCACCGGCTCAGAGGAAGACGACGACGGCACAACCTGTGTGTGCTCCAGTTCTGCCTAGACTGAGACCACAACCACCGGCTCAGAGGAAGACGACGACGGCACAACCTGTGTGTGCTCCAGTTCTGCCTAGACTGAGACCACAACCACCGGCTCAAAAACACCCAGAAGGCATTGCGACGATGAGGGTAAGAAGGGTATCATAGGATTCCATGTGTTTTTTCAACCATCATCGGTCATTATTAGCCCTAAGCCTGCGTTCATATGTTGAGCATTGTATTAAGGTGTTTTCTTCTGCTTATGTATCGCCAGCAGGAGCTCCCTCGCCAGAACAGGATTATCCTGAGAGGAGCGTCCCTGAGCCGAGCGCAGTCTGTGGAGCCTCCTCCTGTCTCCGGCTCCTCCCAGCCCAGAGCTGAGCTAGCCCAGCAATCGCTAACCGGTTCGCTACATTTCACTTCAGAACATATCACTTGAATATGAAGTAAACATAAGTTTCTTCATACCATATTAACATGTGATGTTTTATACAGGCCTGTCTCCACACCCACGATACGGCATCAGGGCTGATCAACGCAGGGCTAAGCTTTCACAACAAAGTCGCAATGAAGTAAGTGAATTTTGTATATTCTGATCGTTTCAGTTTAAATGAATATGAAATGTTGAAATATGAAATATCTACTGCTTGTAAATTGTGTGGACTAAGTTTTTATTTTGGGTGTAGCATCTGTACTCTTGTAACCTTTCTCTCTTTTTCTTTCTCAGCGTCATTTAGCGTTATTTGGCCATCATATGCCACAGAAGGAAAGTTGCGTATCTGACGGAGAGCTGAGGGCAGAAAATAATCAGGACAACTTTAAGCCCTTGAATAGCTTTGGTCATTCCAGAAGCCCTTATTCATGTTTAATTGACCCAGCTTTAGAAGGCAAGATTTTAAATGTGATGAAAGACATCAAACCTCTGTCACGCCTCAGACTACAAAGGCAGACTTTGAAAGACTCTGATACGTGGTAAGATATAAAAATACATGTCTTTATGACACAAAGCGATAATGCTACTGTGATGATCATCAGTGGCTATTATAATCTTATGGTTTGAGTGACCTCTTGATAATCTCACTCTTGCTTCCTCTGTTTCACAGTGACCGTGAAAGGCTAGAAGCTGATTGGCCTGTACCGAAAGAGGAATTGAAGCAGTTTCCAGAGAACATAGTAAGTGGCACACAGAACCAGCACTACTTCCCCCATACTTTTGTCTTGCTCATTAAATATTGTAATATGGATCAATAGTGTGATGCTGACTTAAAAATCACATCTCTATTACAGATTGCAGAAAAGCCGGTTCCTCCAGAGGAAGTTATAAAGAAAGAGGAACCAGTGGAAACCAAAGGCCATTTCTCAAGTCAGCTTTATGCCGATGTACACAGACTCATTGATGAGTTATCTATCTTAGAGCCGTTAATCTATGGCAATACGCAATTGCGCATACGCAAGCACAACCTCAGGCCCCCGACATTTATCTTATCTTGTGAGACATGCCTGGACTGAGACCACAACCACCGCCTCAGAAGGCACCCAGAAGGCATTGCGATGAGGGTAAGAATGCTATCATAGAATTCAATGTGTTTTATCAACCATCAGTAAATAACGTATTCGTTTACTAACATAACCTCAGTTCCCTGAGAGGAAGGAAACGAGTATTGCGTAGCTATACGCTTATGGGAAACCTCCTTTTCTCGTGAATATTGAAGCCTTATTTAAAACGCACAGCGAGCGCAGAGCAGAGCTGACTAGCGCGCTCATTGGCTGTGCTGCGGGAACTGCACGAACCTATGGCGAAACAGCGCAAGCACACTGCAAACCAATCATGGTGCTTCGCGCCAAAACCCGCCAGAACGGGCATGGCTTCTGGCTATAGAAGCAGGCCATTTCACCATAGGACTCAGGTTTAATCCCCTTCATCGAACTCTCCACTTCGCTGATTCTCCTGCTGAAGCCTTCGGCGTCGACGAGCCCTTGCAGCGAAATGAGCGGCCTGCAGCTGAGCAGTTCAGCGGACGGCAGCCTCTTGCTCTAGGCAGACTCTTGTTTAAGCTCCCAATTAATGTGTATGTGTCTCATACGTAATATGTGATCTATTAAAAAAAGCAAGACATGTAGTGCTGAACCAGCCAGAGGCAAGAAATCCAGGGCAATTGAAATTGTGGCAGTGCTTATGATTTCCAGTAGTTTTTGATTTTTTTTTTTTATTCATTTATCATTCGTATGAAGAGTGGTGATAAAATGTACCTCAGCAGGGAATCCACCAGGACCAGGTGCTTTATTGTTCGGCATGAGTTTTAGGGCAGAAAAAATGGTAAATGGTAAATGGACTGCATTTATATAGCGCTTTCACAGACCCACGGGGCCACCAAAGCGCTTTACATATTGCCTCACATTCACCCATTCACACACCGACGGTGGTGTCTGCCATACAAGGCGCCATCCAGCTCGTCGGGAGCAGCTGGGGTTAGGTGTCTTGCTCATGGACACCTCGACACTTGGTCAGGTGGAACCGAGTATTGAACCACCAACCTTACGGTTTGTAGACAACCCACTGGAACCACTGAGCCACTGCCGCCACTGCTGTCAGAAGTTCATGTTCTGTTATGGGAGATTCAAGAGTATTTACCTGAAGTTTACTGAGTTGAGGCAGATTAATACTGTTGAGAAATTAGTTGATGTCTTTCTGATTTGGGTCTTTTTCTGAGGAGTATAATTTACATTTTTTTGAAAGATTCGGTTTATTTGGTTTATAGAGTTGGTGGACTTCCCTGCTGTGTCTGTAATTTTCCTTGTTTTGTTTGATTTGATTTGCCAAATATTTACCAGATTTGTGGTCTTGTTGTCTTATGTATTAGGAATTGGATATGTTTATTGACGAGTTAATTTAATATTTTCTTAATTGATCCTTAGTTTCTTCTGTTGGGTTATTTATGTTAATGTCTTCTAGTTGTTTTATTGAACTACTGCTTGTTACTTTTCTTTCTTTTTTTTGTAAACGGAGAATGAAATATTTTTTCCTCTTAGTACAGCTTTTCCTGCTTCCCACAGAAGAGATGGGGATGATTTTGGGGTGTCGTTCATCTCTAGATAGCATGCCCACTCTCTTTTAAAATAGCTGTCAAACTCAGGATCTTTTAGAAGAGATGTGTTAAATCTGGTTATGGGTTTATGTGGACTGGTTCTATTCCATTTTAATGTTACCGGGGCATGATCACTAATGACTATTGGATGGATCTTTGATTCAGAGATATTTGATATGATAGAACTACTGGTGAGAAAGAAATCAATGTGGGAATATGAGTGGTGGACTGGAGAGAAAAATTAGTATTCTTTAACCTTTGGACGCCAGCATTCGCCAAGACCAAAATCACTCATGAACTGTTTTATGGTTTCTGTAGATTGCAAAATGCGTTTATTGCCTGAACTGTTAGATCTATCTATTGTTGGGTCTAGAACTGTGTTGAAATCACCACTATTATGACTGGACAGTTAGAAAGGTTAGAAATGGAGGAAAAAATGTCTGGAAAAAAGATGGGTCATCTGTGTTTGGGCCATATAGTTTGCTCATTGTAATTGGGCTATTAGTAATAGACAACAACAAAAAACTTAAATACATACACAGGGTGGAACATGGGGAGGAGGGGGACGAGACCTATGTGCTAAAATAAGAGCACATCTAAGAGAGAATGAAAGAGAGAGTTTAGTTACATTTGTGATTATGGCAGTGATTGACTCTGGGATGGAAGACAAGTGTTCAGAAAAGCCATGGAGTAATGTCCTTATCACAATATAACTGTACATCTAGTGTATCTATTGTAATGATTGCCTTTTTCTTTCATTCATTTTCTGTTTTCGGATTGGGAAAAGTTGTTTTCGTCGTTCAAGAATGACCTTTGGGTATTGTTCGTTGATTCCACAGTCAGCGCCTTTTATTTGCCTGTCTTGCTTCTGAACCAGTTCTTTGTGTTTGTAGTGTTCGAATTTCGCGATGATCAGTCACGCTCAATTGTTATTGTTTTGAGATCTGAAACGGTTCACTCGTTGAAAAGTGATGGTCTGGTCTGGCAATTTGAGTTGTTTTATAAATACCTTGACTGATTTTTCGGGGTCGTCAGGAGTTTGTTCCGGGATGCCTGCAAAAAGTAAATTGTCCCTCATGCTGCGCGTTTGCAAATCCAAAATATTTTCTTTCATGGTTTTGTTTTTCTGCGACAATGGAAGTGAGTTGAGTGGTAAGTGTGTGAACTGAGTCCTTTGAAAAGTTATTTTCTTAGCGATCCTGGTGTCAAGTCCGGAAAGTTTATTTTGAATAGAGTGTAGAATGTCGCTTACCCCAGAGCAGCCCGGCGGCTTCGGGCATGTGGATGGTGTTACAAACCGGAAGGTTGGTGGTTCAATCCCCGGTTCCACCTGACCAAGTGTCGAGGTGTCCATGAGCAAGACACCTAACCCCAGCTGCTCCCGACGAGCTGGATGGCGCCTTGTATGGCTGACACCGCCGTCGGTGTATGAATGAGTGAGTGAATGGGTGAACGTGAGGCAAAATGTAAAGCGCTTTGGTGGCCATTGGGTCTGTGAAAGCGCTATATAAATGCAGTCCATTTACCATTTATGCTTGGACTGGTAGGTGAATCGGGACGAGGTCTCTTGGAGTTTGGAGTGGGGTTACCTTTACTTTTTTTTGTGGTGTGGTTTACCCCTGTTCATGGTGCTACAGAATCTGTTGTGGTGCGCGTCGATATATTCTACGAGGTGATCCAAGGTTGTATATCCAGGTGTTCTAGTCTACATTTGTGAATTCTATAACTTAGAGGTTCCTGCTCTGCAGGCACGAGTTCTTTCTTGGTAAAGGCCTTGGCCCCAGTAGTGCCCAAGCCTCCAGGCTCCCTCTGTGGGGCCTGACATTTGTCTGGTCCCCATTGGATTCTGACTTTTAGCTCTATTATTATTAAATGGGGATATTACTTACAGAATTTTAAAATGCCGTCTGGCTGAACTACCTTTTTAAATTTGATCACAAAAAACATAACATTACTTGTTATTCTGCGTTTATTGCGAATTCTCTTTCAAAGAAAGTAGTTTCAGTCTGCGGCCTTAATTGCAACGAATGGGAAAATCCTGTCAGGGAGTGAGTTGCGCCGAGGGGGGTGGGGGAGGTGATGTTGCAGAACGTAATGTCTAACGTTAATCGACTTAATTTCCCTGATTGGAAAATCCTGAAATCTCATAAAATGCTTGCCACGCTCAAACTTTACTGACATATTTCAAATCTGCACCAAAGTCTTACATGGTCTTAACTGAAATAAAGTAAAATGTTGAAATAAAAGCCCAGCCAATACTGCACGACTCTGTCAAAGAGTATAGGGCATTTCAGAATGTTTGTAAACAATAGGCACCAAGATACTTCCGGGTGGCAGAACGCGAGCGGCTTCTACTGACCAACTGAAGAGATCCAGCCAGCAACTGTAAACAGTTACATAGTTAAAATCATTGTAGTTGATCAAAGTTGAAACGAGATTGACAATCACTTTTTTTGTTGTTTCAAATAACATTGATTCTCCCATGATTCAGGATATACAACTAAACAAAATAACATTTACTTTACTATAGGTTTTGACTAAATGTTAATTGTTATTTAAAAGACAAATAATTTGAACAAATTTTTGTTGTATAAGTTTGAGTGAATGATTCAATGACTCATAAACACTTCATTTGATTCATTACTGGATGAATCAGCGTTTTTGAACGAATCTCTTGAGTGAATGATTCAATGACTCACTCATACACACTTCACTTGTTTCATTACTGGATGAATCAGCGTTTTTGAACGAATCTCTTGAGTGAATGATTCAATGACTCACTCATACACACTTCACTTGTTTCATTACTGGATGAATCAGCGTTTTTGAACGAATCTCTTGAGTGAGTGATTCAATGACTCACTCATACACACTTCACTTGTTTCATTAGTGGATGAATCAGCATTTTTGAACGAATCTCTTGAGTGATTGATTCAATGACTCACTCATAAACACTTCATTTGATTCATTACTGGATGAATCAGCATTTTTGAACGAATTAGCAGTCACTCGTCGCCACCTACTGGTGTAATGATGTAATTGAGACCATCATTATTTGAAGCATCAATTTACTTTCTAAATTTACCCAATCTGCTCATCTACTGGGATTTTCACGCACAACCATTTCTAGGGTTTACAAAGAATGGTGTGAAAAGGGAAAAACATCCAGTATGCGGCAGTCCTGTTGGCGAAAATGCCTTGTTGATTCTAGAGGTCAGAGGAGAATGGGCCGACTGATTCAAGCTGATAGAAGAGCAACTTTGACTGAAATAACCACTCGTTACAACCGAGGTATGCAGCAAAGCATTTGTGAAGCCACAACACGCACAACCTTGAGGCGGATGGGCTACAACAGCAGAAGACCCCACCGGGTACCACTCATCCCCACTACAAATAGGAAAAAGAGGCTACAATTTGCAAGAGCTCACCAAAATTGGTCAGTTGAAGACTGGAAAAATGTGGCCTGGTCTGATGAGTCTCGATTTCTGTTGAGACATTCAGATGGTAGTCAGAATTTGGCGTAAACAGAATGAGAACATGGATCCATCATGCCTTGTTACCACTGTGCAGGCTGGTGGTGGTGGTGTAATGGTGTGGGGGATGTTTTCTTGGCACACTTTAGGCCCCTTAGTGCCAATTGGGCATCGTTTAAATGCCACGGCCTACCTGAGCATTGCTTCTGACCATGTCCATCCCTTTATGGCCACCATGTACCCATCCTCTGATGGCTACTTCCAGCAGGATAATGCACCATGTCACAAAGCTCCAATCATTTCAAATTGGTTTCTTGAACATGACAATGAGTTCACTGTACTAAAATGGCCCCCACAGTCTCCAGATCTCAACCCAATACAGCATCTTTGGCATGTGGTGGAACGGGTGCTTCGTGCCCTGGATGTGCATCCCACAAATCTCCATCAACTGCCAGATGCTAGCCTATCAATATGGGCCAACATTTCTAAAGAATGCTTTCAGCACCTTGTTGAATCAATGCCACGTAGAATTAAGGCAGTTCTGAAGGCGAAAGGGGGTCAAACACAGTATTAGTATGGTGTTCCTAATAATCCTTTAGGTCAGTGTACAGCCGCTCTGGAGAAAACAGTGATGTCATCGTCCAGCAAAAAAAAAGGGGGAAAAACTCAGTAATGTGATGAACGAATGCAGCGATTCTGATCAGTTCTTATTTCTTAAAAAGGTCATGAAATGCGTTTAAAGATCAGGGATCGTTAACAAAAACTAGAACCAATAAAATATCATGTACATAACTTACTATGTAAATAAATGTTAACTGAAATACAATATAATATAAAAAACTTGCAAATTTCCAAGGCAAATCTCATTTTAATTTAGTTAAATTTGAGGTCCTAAAATAGCTTTGAGAAAAAAAAAAAATTATAGAACGTATAAAGAAAATACATAGTCATTTAAAAACAGAAACTAATAAAAATCACAAAACCACAACAAAATCACTTAAATGAAAATAGAAAATGTTAAAATAAAAACTGATTTTATAGCTATTGGCAGGAGTACCGGCTTTTTGGTGCGTTCGCACTGCAGGAACTAGGAATAATTTTAGTTTTAGGAACTCTTTATGAGGAACTAGTTTACTCCTCCAGGGTCGCTCTACCCAGCGCTATAGGAGCTACAGTGGCGCTAGTGTTCGCTGTGTAAACTGTTTACATCTACTTGCTCCATGAACATGGAAAACAGCGATAGTATAAATAAACAGAAGGCTAATGTTAATGGCATTCACCTGTTCTTTTCTCAGGCTCGATGATATGTTCACCGCAAGCTGTCGTCTCTTAGCCGTCCGTTTTGCTCTGTCAATCGCGTAACTTCTACGTCAGCCGGCTTGCGTCACTGCAGAGTTCCTACTGACGGTGCGAATGCAACAGAGTAATGGCCCTGAGGAGCGTTAGTTCTTGAGGAACCGTCCAGGAGTGTGTTTCCCGAACTATAGCCAACTAGAGTCTCGAGTTCTGTCATTATCAGCAGTTCAACGAGTCGTGTTTCCCCAAACCATCGTTCTAACGAACAATCACAAACAGCATCGCAGAGTCGTGTGTGCGTGTGTGTGCGCGTGCGTGTGCCTGTGTGTGTGTGCTCATGTTTATATTACATTGTGAGGACCAAATGTCCCCACAAAGGTGGCAATATCTGAAATCCTTGTCCTTGTGGGGACATTTTTTGGTCCCCGTAAGGAAAACGGCATGTAAAAATGCAGAAAGTTTCCTGTGATGGGCAGGTTTAGGGATAGGGTTAGTGTAAGGGGATAGAATATACAGTCTGTACAGTATAAAAACCATTACGTCTATGGAGAGTCCCCACAAAGATAGTGGACCGTGTGTGTGTGTGAGCGACAGATCTCCTGCAGTTAGAGCAGAGTTTCATATTTCATGATGTGGACTCAATAAATCCTGATCTTGAGCAAAATAAGCAAGCTGACATTCAGTGCAATCTATATCTTTTATTTAGAACACAAACAAATGTCATTTACGTCTGTTAGTTTGTCTAGAGATTTAAAGCGTTGTGTTTGAAGAGTGCGCATGTGTGAACGAGCTCGAGTGTGTAAGAACGAGTCTATGATTGAATCTGGAAATATTAGAAATAGTTCTCAGATGTCATGTTCATAATTTATAGCAAAACATATAGCGTTAATTCGATCTCAAACAGAATCATTAAAAGTAGTTATTACTCCAACGCCTGCGTGATGTCATTAACCAGCGTGGTTAAACTAACAATTTGCGACAATACGGTTTCGGGAAACAGCCGAGACTCGCTATTGGATTTCTTCAACGATGCATATGGTAAAAGCAGCGAGTTACGGCGTTATACGGGAAACACACCCCTGGTGGATAGTTACTGTAACTGAGCTCATATTTATTAAAGCAATACACACTCCTAGAATATCGGCAGTGATGGGACTGGACATGGCTTCACTTTAAAGAGCATCTGCAGTCCAAACAGAAATCAATAGAATCTGAGGTTAAAGGTTAAACGTTTGAGTGGCGTCTGTAAAGCCTTTGATCTTCCTTTGATCTGCACTCAAACTAAGAGTTGGAAACTGTTTTCATCCATCAGTCCATTTATTCTCCTTTATTGGCAGAATGCAGATAGATTTCTTTTGATAATATGGTTTAAACGTGTATTTGGCCGTTCTGTGTTTTCTTTATATTGTTGTCTCTCTGAATCTGTTTCTGTTTATCTGTGTTGCAGTAAGAAACCCTGTAAATACTTTGACCAGGGAAGAGGAACGTGTCCGTTCGATGGAAAGTGTTTCTACATGCATGCATACGCTGACGGGACGCGAGCAGAACCCGACAAACCCCGCAAACAGCTCAGTGCCGAGGGGAACGTCCGGGTAAACACCCCACACACACACTTACATATGCAAATTACTATGCAAATCCTCATTTAAATAATTAATGCGCAGAATAAAGAGGCGGGGCCTGGGTGAGTTAGTTAGTAGTGTGTTAAACTGGTGGTTATGGTAAGGGGCGGGACATTTCCCAAACACACTCGAAGCGCTCAACCAATCACAACACACTGCTCCAGCCGACCAATCAGAGCACAGTGTGCTTTTCAGGAGGAGGGGCTTCATAGAGACAGGAAGTAAACAGAGCGTTACTGACAGACTGGGAAGAGAGGAGCCGCAACAATCGAGAATATATTATTACAAATATTATTGTAACTTATTCATCATTGTGTCAGTGTTTTATTCATTGACTTTAGCAGCTTCTCTACGCGAAGAACAACATAGTGATGTTATGCGTTTGTCCGCTCAGGGCCACCATAGAAACGTGGATGTAACGCTCATTCTAAGCTACTAAAAACGCAACGGTTCATTATGTTCTCTATACACCACTGAAAACATAGTTATGTAAATGAAATTGCATTTCTGTCAACAGATCCTCCTAAATATGACACAACGCACCTTTAATCTTAAATGCTTTAGAGCTCAGACTTAAGTTTGATCTATTTTCAAAGACGACACTTGGCAGATTATTTCTGAAGTGAAGAAAGTTTTAAAAAGTGAACTTAAAAAGATACATCATTTTATGTTTATTTTTATGAAAAATACCTTTTTCAATTTTTATAAAAAATATATTTTCAAAAACATGTTTTAAAAAGCAAAGCCATAAATCTAAACAAGTTGTGTTAAAAATTGGAGCCTGATATCTCAATAAATGATCTTTCAGTGAGATGTGTGGCTGCAGTACCAAACGCTTCCACTAGAGGAACTCGTCTCATTCATTTCCAATGCGCTCGTTTCTGACCGCGAGCTCAAGTGACTAATCTTACAGGACCATTAAACCTGTTCATTTTTTTTTCACACAGCAAGTGCCAAAACCTTTACCAAGTTTCCTACCATTCCGATAACATTCAAATTTAACTTTTTTTTTTTTTTTTTTAAGCACCAGAGGGTTAAAATTTGAAATATTTCTCTCTCTCTCAGTTTCTGAATTCAGTGCGTCTGTGGGACTTCATTGAGGAGCGAGAGCACCGTGGGCTTCCCCAGGACGAGGACGAGGTCAATGAACTGGGAGAACTCTTCATGCAACTCTCAGGAGCCGGAGACGAGCGCGGCTCCTCGGCCTCACATTGATCACATGACAATAACACGTATCGAGCGTTTCCTAAGACGACATTCTAGCAGTGGTGCGTTTCTGTGCGACAGCATATACTACATCTGTACGAGTGTGACATATATAAAGCACCTGTATCGTATCTGTAGGCTGCTATATTCTCCTGGGAGGATTTTTTTAACACAAGGCCCAAAGATGAATGTATTAAAAAATGGGAACTAAAAATCACATTTTCAAATGCACTCAAGTAGTGTATGAAGTATAATAATGTTGTGTCAAAATATGAATAATAAGTAGTAATTGTTGCACTTAGTTCAGATAACATACATAATTTATTACATTTGGGCATCATGCAATATTACTGTGGTTTAAATAAAAAAAGCATCCATTCGTTTTGTCACCAGTGAATGGACTTATCTGTATTTTTAGGATATATTTACTTCATTTTGAATTCAGCTGATATCATAGTACTGAATTTCACTCGTCTGGTTTACTCTTGAATCTGATATGGGTTATTATATATTCATTTTCTGAACTGTATTGTTGAGTGACTCTGGAGCGAGTGTAATAAAGCGTTTCGTGATTGGTGTGTGTGTTTGAGTGTTTAGCACAGATTTGTTTACAGGCATCAGAACTGAACTGCTCAAATACACTGAATATGATTGAGATAATGTTATATTTGAAAGCGTTTCAGTGTTTATCGGGATGGTTTTGGGTCATCCGTGTGCCTCGTCACTTTAAATGCACGTTAAAGGCAAAGGGCAAGCGGTGTGAACAGAGGCATCTTGATGTTCTTCATGGAGTCGATGCCAACGCCGATGGGATGAGTAAAGGTAATAACCGGAGAGAAGTCCAGTTAGCCCTGCTTCTCAGACCCTATACTTCACTAGAAACCTATGCTGTGCTGGACGACGGATCTCAGCGTTCATTCATTCACTTGTTGAATGTAGTTGCTCGACGTCTGGACCTTCAAGGTGAAATTGAAGATTTGGCTCTGTGCACAGAGAGACAGGGTGTCCATACCATTCATGGTAGATCTGTATCCATCTCCATAGCACCTGTTTCACACCCTTTCAGATCCTACCCGGTCAAGGGTGCATTCACAGCAAAAGAGATAGCCTTGGTTCAGCATACTTACCCCATCTCTGACTTGCAAAGAAGATATCGCCATCTCCATGACTTACCTTTGCATGACATCCACGAAGCGCAGCTACTTATCGGCTCAGATTATCCTCATTTGATAACGCCTGGAGCCAGTGAGATGGGTCCTCCTGGAGGTCCAGTGGCGCCGCGGTTCATACGATGCTTGGCTGGACATTGCAAGGTCCCTCAAGGCTTATTAAGCCTCACTTGCAGCCTCAAGAATGTTTATTCATTTCTTGTGTTTCTCCTGAAGCTGAGCTCTTCAGTCAAGTCGAAAAACTTTGGCAGCTAGATACTCTTTCTTATCAATCTGAGAAAGTAGTCAGTCGATCACGACAGGATGCACAAGCTATTCGCCTCCTAGAGGAGAAAACCATCAGGATCGATGTGAATGGTGTCAGAAGGTACGCCACGCCTCTACTCTGGAAAGAGTCACCAACACTTCTGAATGCACCCAAAGAGGCAGTCATGGCCCTGTTATGCAGCACAGAGCATAAACTAGATAGAGAGCCTAGTAAGGCTGCATCTTACGAATCAGAGATTCAGAAACTGCTACAAGCGGGTTACGTCACCCCTTTGACATCTGCAGAGTGTGATCTGAATTCCAAGTCGTGGTACATACCACATCATATGGTTCAGCACAATGCGAAGAACCGTATTGTCTTTAATTGTTCTTTCAAGTACCAGGGTCAGTCTTTGAATGAAATCAAGTCAAGACACCTTTATTTATATAGCGCTTTTTACTATACAGATTTTATCAAAGCAGCTTCACAGTAATAACAAGAAAATAATACATCAAAGTTTGTTTCTAGAAGAAAATTGTATCATCATCCACCTTAAGTAAGGCAAATCAATAATATTGTTGAATATTTAAATGTCCACAACTAAGCAAGCCAAAAGCCAAGGCGACAGTGGCAAGGAACCAAAACTCCATCACCTTGGGAGAACCCAGGCTCAGTCGCTCAGTTCTCCTCTGGCCAACGAACGAACAGTGTATGTTTAAGATTCAGGCATTACAGGTCAGAAGTCAGATTGGATCAGAACATTCAGAATATTGTCCAGTTCCATCTGGTTGGAATTCGGAGTCATCACGCCGGTATGGAGACAAGTTTGTTGAGGATCAGTGCCGATGCCTGTCGTGTCGATAAGGCCTTCGCAGGGCTGATGGGCTGGCACTTCAGGGATGCGTTGTGGATGGGTCCAGGCGCAGGTCCACCATCAGATCTGGATACGCCCTGGATCCGGTGGATTGCGGTAAACCTCGGGATAAACAGAGAGACTAATATTAGCGTAGATGCCATTCTTATGATGTAACGAGTACATCAGGATTTAAGGGAAGTGTTCCCGGCTGACCTAATCTATGCAGCCTGACATTGAATTATAGAAGTCTATAGTGTGTTATGTGAATGCTAGGTCAAAGAGATGTGTTTTTAATTTAGCTTTGAACTGACAGAGTGTGTCTGCTTCCCGGACAATGGTAGGAAGATTGTTCAAAAGTTTTGGTGCTAAATAGGAAAAGGATCTACCGCCAGCAGTCGATTTTGATATTCTAG
The DNA here is from genome assembly GCA_030578275.1 of Meda fulgida. NCBI lineage: Eukaryota > Metazoa > Chordata > Actinopteri > Cypriniformes > Leuciscidae > Meda > Meda fulgida. The sequence goes on from JAROOJ010000030.1 coordinate 1,485,142, forward strand.
GTATTATCAACGTGCCTGAGTTTTGATATCGCAGTAGATGTGAAGGACTATAATGCGTTAAGAGCTCGCTCAAGAACTGCGGAGCTAAACCATTTAGTGCTTTGTAAGTAATTAACAATATTTTACAATTTATACGATGTTTAATAGGGAGCCAGTGCCGTGTTGACAGAACCGGGCTAATATGGTCATATTTCCTGGTTCTAGTAAGAACTCGAGCTGCTGTGTTTTGGACCAGCTGTTATTTTGTTTATTAAGCGTGCAGGGCAACCACCCACAATAGCATTACAATAATCTAGCCTTGATGTCATGAACGCATTAACTAATTGTTCTGCATTTGTCAATGAGAGCATATGGCGTAATTTAGATATATGTTTAAGATGGAAAAATGCGGTTTTACAGATACTAGACACGTGACTTTTAAATGAAAGATTGGTATCAAAAAGCACACCCAGGTTCCTAACTGACGACGAGGACTTAACAGAGCAGCCATCAAGTGTTAGACAGTATTCTAGGTTATTACGTGTGGAAGCTTTTTGTCCAATAACTAGATTTCTTAGTGGTTTTGAAAATATTACTATAAATTACAGCAACTCCTCCCCCTTTGCCTTTTAGACGAGGTTCATGTTTATAACAGTAATTTTGCAGTAATCAGGTCCGGTCTGCCCCAAAAACGTTTCCAGTTGTCTATGAATTCTACATTATTATGCGGACACCACTCAGACAATCAGCGATTGAGTGAACATAATCTGCTAACTATCTCATCACTCCTGCGAACAGGAAGGGGGCCAGAGCAAATTACAGTGCCTGACATCGTTCTTGCGAGTTCACACACCTCTTTAATATTAATTTTGGGGATCTCCGACTGGCGGAGTCGAACATCATTAGTGCCGACGTGGCAAACATGTGACTATGGTGGCTGGTGTCTCTATTTTCACGTTCCGTGTGATCGAATCACCAATTACCGGGGCACAATCAACAGAACTCTCAGTGTGTGTTTCACTGAGTGGGGCAAATCGATTTGCTATGGTAATCGGAACGGAAGAGTGTTTTTTTGACTCGACTAGAGCGATCTCTCACGGTCACCCATCTGCCCTGCTGCGTGGGCTCTACTTCAGCCGGAACCGAATCATGCACAGAGTTCACTATGTTAGGCGCATCCAAAATAGTATCTAAAGCTCTAGTACTATCCTTACTATCCTCAATTAGAGTTTGGATGCTGGTTTCTAGTTCTGAAATCTTCTCCGTCAGGCTGACTGTCTCCTTGCATTTATCACAAATAAATCCTATATTGCCATCGGAGAAGGCTATACTAAACATATGACATGTGACACAGGTGACAATAACAGGACAAGACATTACTCACCGTTTGTGTTGACTGATTCTTGCTCACCTGGGCTTTTTATGAACTCAAAGGTGCGGGCGCGAGATAAAATAAATAAATAAATAACTGAGCGCACGGGTGGTGCATTAACAGGCTAGCGAGTTACTAGCGTGTTGTGCTATCAATAACGGATGCTAGCGATGTAAGGTTGATATAAGGTCTTGCGATATAGCAGATCCAGACCCAGTAACGCCAAATTCCTTGCTGATGGGGCGGCCTGACTCCTCCTTGCCCCAAGTTGTCTATTCAGACCCAGAATTACTGTGTAAAAAAAGATGGAGACATAGTCAGGTTCTGAGTGATCATTTTTGGAAGCATTTTATTCATGACTTGCTACCCACCTTGCAGTCAAGGCAGAAATGGCACAGAGAGAAAGATATTGCAGTTGGTACTGTAGTACTCATCGTTGATGAGCAGATACCAAGAGCACTCGGGAGAGTTGGTACTGTCTCTGCTGTCATTCCTAGTTCAGATGGGATAGTCAGAACAGCAGCGGTCAAAGTGAAAGATCAAACATACACAAGACCAGTAGCTAAGTTGATTGAATTGCCAACATTACCCCCAGACACAGAGAGTTGAACGCACACTGAACATCGCTGCACCCGAAGCTACAGGCCTCATTAATATCTCATCACATTAACCCTCTCAGGACCAGATAAGGATAACCGCCTGTTCGAGTTCCAATGTGGTGGCATCACGTCTGAGGATCAACGTCTGAGGATATCTGCACCTTCCTTCCATTAAGCGGACTCTCTCTGGAATAGTTGGGACTTGTTAAGACTGAGTAGGCTTCCACTAGCGGCGCCAGGAATTTGATTGTAGGTGGGCCTCCAGAAAACTGGATGGGCCAGTTAAAATAAGCACAAAAAAAAAACGGGTTCCCCTTCATCTCCGTTTCAGCGCTTCTCTGCGGCACTAAGGACAGCGACTAAGTAGCCTACCTGTGTGGCTCTTGTGTCGCTGTCCTCAGCTCAGTGCAGTAACGTTAGCCTAACTGGGGGGTCGCACACTGGACAAGAAGCGCAGCGCTGTGCCGCGTCACGTCTAGGACAACTCGAAGTAGGCCTATCGCACACTGGACACGCACTTTCTCAGTTTATGGCCAGCAATACTGTTATATTTAAGGACATTTCCTATGGAATTAAGATAATGTCTGTACTATGTTATGATTGTACTGTACAATTAAATACAATCGTTGCTGACTTTGCAGTCTGAACACTTTACCTCACAGCTTCCATTAACTGAATGAATTGAGAATATCAGCTGAAAATTGGATAACATCAGCAATTTTCATTCAAGCAGCTGATTTCTGTAAATGAATATAAAACTAAATGTATATTGCAGCACAGGGTGAAGTCAGTATATACATTAACGACGATTTGAGACAAATACATTTAAATTTAATCTAAAACAAATGGCGCGGCAGGATTTTGAACAAGGTCCTGAGCCGTTGCTGGGCGCCGCAGACACACGCCGAAAGGCGCCGCCGGTGTGTGTACACTCATGGAGAATAATGTGTTTGAATTTTAAAGACTCGACGCTGCACTTCTCGTCCGGTGTGAGACCGCCTTAAGTCACACGTGGGGTACAAGCCACTGATTGGCTGAGAAACTTTCACTCATAGCTTTCCTCGGGCCGCTAGAATGAAAATCACTCACTACTCAATAGGCCTGGGTCAAAATGGGCGGGCCCGGACCTAAAACGGGCCCAATGGTAGCGCCGCGGGTGCTGAGTACTCTTATCAACATCACTTCATTTCCTTATCTCAACATCAGTGTATCTTTTGAATCAAAGCATGTTGTGTTGTTATTTGTTTATTTTGCGTAGGCCCACGTTGTTTTATTTGAATCATATTAACATTTGTTGATCTTGTGAGAAAATAATTTTTCATTTACCAATTAATACATGGGAGTGAATTTGACCCATGACTCTGGCTTCTTTACTCCTCTCCTAGTTACTGGACATTAATTGTGTAAATAGTCCTCTAAGGTGATTTAGAACCGTATCAGTAATCAGTGCATAACACAGCCCTCAATACAGGGGAACCGTGAGGTGTTGTAGCTGTGAAAGCGATGTAAACAAGCGCTGATCGTGAGTTTGTGTGTTTATTCTCAGCTATGACTCTTCCAGCTCTTCAGAAAAACAGTGTTTTCTTCAGGAAGATCCTCAGCCAGTTTCCTCAGGACTTCAGTCTGGCCTTCGCTTATGGATCTGCAGTTTTCAGTCAGAATGGAGGCGGTCAAGGTCAGATGAGGGTAAGAAACGCCTCACGTGATGCGAATGTTATGATCTGAAGAAAGTCTGTCACTTGGAATTAAAGTAGATTCATTTCGGCCTAATATATAGAACAGCAACCCTGGTGAATCATCATCAGTCAATGGTACAGTTACTGTAATGGAGTACAAACAAGAAAAACTACACTACCAGTCAAAAGTATTGGATCGGTAAGATTTTTAATGTTTTTAAAAGAATCTCTTCTGCTCACCAAGACCGCATTTATTTGATTAAAAAAAAACAGTAATATTGTTCAATATTACACCAATTTAAAATAATTGTCTTTTTTAATGTTTTAAAAAGAGCAACATTTATCTGAAATAGAAAGCTTTTGTAACATTAAACACTACTCTTCAAAAGTTTGGGGTCAGTAAGAAATTTTTGGGGGGGGGGGGGGGTTAAATAAATCAATACTTTTATTCATCAAGGATGAATTGATCAAAAGTTACAGTAAAGACATTATATATAATAACAATAATGTTACAAAATATTCTATTTCAAATAAATGCTGTTCTTTTGAACTTTGAGTTGAAGGGCAGAACCTGTTTTGTGTACATAGATGACATTATTGTTTTCTCCAGGACTCAGGAGCAACATCTGGATGACCTGAAGGTGTTTAAAAACTTCATCAGGCCTCGCGTGCAGTGTGCGCATGTCAAAAAATCAATTCCGATTTGAATATTGTGACATAAACGCTCACATCAACCCGATTACTTTATTTATCGTTCATCTAAACACTATGTTCGGATTCATCAAAAGGATTGATTTCATTCCGATTGAATGTAGCCTGTAGCTAGTGACAATATTATGTCGATCTGAATCGGATCTGTGCGTTATTTTTTAGTATTTGTATTATTTCATGTTTATTTACTTTTTATGTCATTATGTATTTTATTCCTTCTTGACATTCTGACTCACCGCTAAATGGTAGCCGTGTTCTTTATAGGCTAATGGTTTTCTATGGCAAAACATGAATCATGATCGCGGGAGACTCGAGCAGCGGGAGATTAAGTCAGATCAGTCGGAATCACTCGATGTGATAGAAAAATACAACAAGACGTCGTCGGTGAGAGAATGTCAGTTTAACTGAATGATTTTTGGACTCCACTTTCAACGTGTAACGTGCCAGAATAATACACTAGGCTTTAGTTAGGGCAGAAACTTGTGGTCGATGCTTTTACAGTTTAGTGAAGGCAAAAAGAAAAATGGTGTGTTGTAGTAATAAACCCTATATATATTGTCTACACTCGTAAAAGTACAAGTAGCCTTATCAACATTCCTCTCATGGACTTATTGTGGTGACACAGGTCATTCTCTCTTTTCAATTTTTAAATCAAAACAATAATCTGTGGCTCTGCGTGACGTCATCGGAATGCATTCTATTCGACACGTCACTGTACCGCAGGCTTAAGCTGTTCTCACTGAACTCACTTTTCACTTGTTCATGACTTGTTCATTTGACTTGTTTGACTTGTTGCCTTCATATATGCGCTTTAGTGTCGATATACGATTTTTGCATCAGTCTACAGCTTTTGATCAGTGTGCAATTTTGAATCAGCTAAGTGTACGATTCCCCATCAGGATTTTGTTTTGATTAGCTGCATTTTTATTCCGTGTATGCTTTTTGTTCATTGTGCAATTTTATATCTGTTTGGATCTGTGTGCTTTTTTAAGTACACTTGAATTGCACATTACAGCTTTCTGATCTGTGTATGGTTTCAGATCATACAATTTGACTAGTAGGATTTTGGATCAACGTACTATTTTAGATCAGAGAATGAACAGCAAAACATTTCGCAAGCTCAGGCCCCTGGCATGTGTCCGTCCTGCTCAGACGGCACAACCTGTGTGTGCTTCAGTCACACCTGGACTGAGACCACAACCACCGGCTCAGAGGAAGACGACGACGGCACAACCTGTGTGTGCTCCAGTTCTGCCTAGACTGAGACCACAACCACCGGCTCAGAGGAAGACGACGACGGCACAACCTGTGTGTGCTCCAGTTCTGCCTAGACTGAGACCACAACCACCGGCTCAAACACACCCAGAAGGCATTGCGACGATGAGGGTAAGAAGGGTATCATAGGATTCAATGTGTTTTTTCAACCATCATCGGTCATTATTAGCATTAAGCCTGCGTTCATATGTTGAGCATTGTATTAAGGTGTTTTCTTCTTCTTATGTATCGCCAGCAGGAGCTCCCTCGCCAGAACAGGATTATCCTGAGAGGAGCGTCCCTGAGCCGAGCGCAGTCTGTGGAGCCTCCTCCTGTCTCCGGCTCCTCCCAGCCCAGAGCTGAGCTAGCCCAGCAATCGCTAACCGGTTCGCTACATTTCACTTCAGAACATAGCACTTAAAGAGCATATTACACGTTAAAAAAAAAAATCTGAATTAAGAAATAACCTTGTATGAAAATACCATATGAAAAGGTAATGCAGGATTCTAAATGTTTTAAACGACATAAGGGCACCAATTTAGTAGATAAAGTGAGCGGTACTTTGACTGTTCGTAAAAAACGCTTATTTTCAACATCGCGTCATTTTACGCCACGAGAGGGAGCCTCAGCCCTCAGCAGAGCAGTTGGTATTCAGTAAGAGCCGTCGTGAGTCAGTGTTTTCAGCAGTTTTTGTATTTTAATTGATCATCGTCATGGTAAATTATTGTGTTTGTGGAGGTTGCAAAAACTCCGGCCTGTCAGGACATCGAGTCCACAGGTTTCCTAACAGGGAAAAGGACGGTGCAGGGTTCCTACGCAGTTTGGAAAGGGCATGGAATTAGATTTGAGTAATTTCCAGGTCTGGAAAAGTATGGAAAAATATTTGCATTTCCAGACTATTGCCCCTATTTAGTTTTCTATAATAACTTAATGAAAATAAATGTATCAAACAAGTGTGTTTTCATGGCAGCTGTTTAGATTATAAGAGTTTGAGTTTCTTCTCATAATATTCTTAGCACCGTATTACAGAGCCTCTAAAACGACCTTCGCAAAAATAAAAAAAATATACAGACTTTCGCATGCGCACGAGAAACAATTAAACTCAGCATAGACAATATAATGCCGTTCATTTCATGTCATGGTTTCTCCACCGCCATAGAGGATGCATTAAACTGGACACCAGGCCTTGATATTCGAGGTGCTACGCTAAGAGAAGCCAAGCTCGAGCAAATAGGCCTAGATAACTATTCATTCATGTGCATCAATGCTCTCTTTTTCTTCATAGTAAGATGACAAGGACACACAAAGGAGATAGGTTATAATTTATAAAAAACTAGAAATTGTAATGAGTAAGCATGCAAAAAATTCCTGTGCGTTCACAAGTTCATGAAATCAGATATAGTATTTTATGCTAAATAGTAATTTGTCCCCCTTTGACTGGGATAGAAAACCAGCCTGAGAGAGGTGATGTTTCCCACTGACACACTTCAGCAAAATATATAAATAACTGGCTCAAAACCACTTTTTGGGGTGAAAATACTAACGTGCCTAAGACTTTTGTGAACTGTTTAAATACAGACTTTTGCATTGCATGCACACGAGAAACTTTTTCGTGCCCTCGAGAAACTTTACACATGGGAATTTTTTTGCATGCTTGCGCATTACAATTTCTTGTGTCTAGTGTCTACTGACACTACAGCAGAATATATAAATAACTGGCTTAAAACCATTTTTTGGGGGGCTGAAAATACTGCTTTGGAGGTCTCCTTCAAAAAAACGCTTTAATTTTCTCATAATATTCATTGCACATCACCAGATTTTTCAATGATTTTCAAATGCAGGTCCGATGATTCAGTCTCTTTAAATCCCTCCTTGTTGTGAGCCTACTCTGCTCTGATTGGCCAGACGGACCGGTCTGCTGTGATTGGTCCACCACTTACAGTGCTTGTCGGAAGCTAAACGCCCATTAAGGGGGGCATTAGGCACATGTGTTGCCCAGTGACGTGTAGCCGTCACGGAAGTGGGGTTCGAAAATCTTATGACTCGTTTAGGCTGTTCAGAGTCGATTTTTTTCTTTTGAGAAACAATAACTTTATTTATCGCGTGCTCTTTCACCTTCATAACTTTGAAGAAAGCTGCATTACATGAAAGAGAATATTCGAATACAGACTTGATCTGCTGGGAGGCGTGTCCGCGCGCGTGCGCAGTGGCCTTGTTTCGACATGCGCGTGACAGTGAGTGAAGCTCTGCTGCGCGCCTCAGCAGGTGCGCGAAATTAGACTAATTAGCAGAGACGCTAGAAAGCTTCAGACAATGAAAGCAGGGCATGAGTTTGTTCAGCTTTGCAGTGCAGCTAAGAGAAGTGGAAGAAGGAAGAATTCGCTAAAGAATCACGTATAAAACTCATGGGAAAAGGAAAAGATCGTAATCTCACATCTCTTTACTTGTCTCTGAGGACTGCAAATGGGATCTCTGACTATGTAGTTGTCTGGATGGGCACGCGAAATGTGTGGTCTGTTAAGTGCATTGTTAATTCATTGTTATTTGCACTATTAATAGTTTGAGGCTAAACATTTTACACATTTTACGCTAAACACAGAGGCATATGAACTAGCCAAAGTTAAACCATTTCTCTCTTTCAAAGATCTTGAAAAGGTGATGCATGCCTTTATTTCAACAAGGCTTGATTTCTGCAATTCTCTGTATCTGGGCATTAACGTGTACCACTCAACCGCTTGCAAATGGTAGAGAACGCAGCTGCTAGGCTCCTTACAGGGGTGCGCCAACGGAACCATATTACTCCGGTTCTGAAGTCTCTGCACTGGCTCCCTATTTGTTACAGAGTTGATTTTAAAGTATTGATGTTGGTTTTTAAATCCTTGAATGGATTGGCCCCTTTATATATGACTGATCTTCTATCCAGTCACAACTCTGGAAGGTCTCTTAGGTCATCCAACCAGAGACTGTTAACTGTACCGCGGACCCGATTAAAAACGAGAGGAGATCGAGCTTTTGCTGTCGCTGCACCAAAACTTTGGAAGAGCCTCCCTGTCCCTGTTAGAACTGCTTCTTCACTGCTCGAGTTTAAAGCAAAACTTAAAACGTATTTTTTTTCGTTGGCTTATAACTGTAGTTGATGTGTGCTGTGTTTGGTCTGTTTTTATTTCGTGTGTAATCTATGTTGTACTCGGTGCAGAATGCTGACGATGTTTGATGTACAGCACCTTGGTCAACAAATGTTGTTTTTAGTGGTGCTATATAAATTGGAGTTGAGTTGAGTCTCTCGGCAGCATAGCAGGCTCATAATTGTATGGCTGTGGTCCGTCATACGAGTAAGTCCCAGATGTCATTGCGATCCATTGTTTTCCTGTTGTTTGAATGGTTTGAATCGACCGCTCTCCCTCCCGTTACGTCACGCCCGTCACGCCCATTTTCAGGTGCGGAAGTAACATTTTCTCACAAAAACGACTCCAGAAGCCAACGTAGCGTATTTATAAGTATATTTTAAAGAAAATCGAATTACTACATTGTATTTCTATACATTGACTCGTTGGGTCCTCTAACCTGCAATATGCCCTTTAAATATGAAGTAAACATAAGTTTCTTCATGAGAACCATTTAACATGTGATGTTTTATACAGGCCTGTGTCCACAACCACCGGCTCAGAGGAAGACGACGACGGCACAACCTGTGTGTGCTCCAGTTCTGCCTAGACTGAGACCACAACCACCGGCTCAGAGGAAGACGACGACGGCACAACCTGTGTGTGCTCCAGTTCTGCCTAGACTGAGACCACAACCACCGGCTCAGAGGAAGACGACGACGGCACAACCTGTGTGTGCTCCAGTTCTGCCTAGACTGAGACCACAACCACCGGCTCAGAGGAAGACGACGACGGCACAACCTGTGTGTGCTCCAGTTCTGCCTAGACTGAGACCACAACCACCGGCTCAAAAACACCCAGAAGGCATTGCGACGATGAGGGTAAGAAGGGTATCATAGGATTCAATGTGTTTTTTCAACCATCATCGGTCATTATTAGCATTAAGCCTGCGTTCATATGTTGAGCATTGTATTAAGGTGTTTTCTTCTTCTTATGTATCGCCAGCAGGAGCTCCCTCGCCAGAACAGGATTATCCTGAGAGGAGCGTCCCTGAGCCGAGCGCAGTCTGTGGAGCCTCCTCCTGTCTCCGGCTCCTCCCAGCCCAGAGCTGAGCTAGCCCAGCAATCGCTAACCGGTTCGCTACATTTCACTTCAGAACATATCACTTGAATATGAAGTAAACATAAGTTTCTTCATACCATATTAACATGTGATGTTTTATACAGGCCTGTCTCCACACCCACGATACGGCATCAGGGCTGATCAACGCAGGGCTAAGCTTTCACAACAAAGTCGCAATGAAGTAAGTGAATTTTGTATATTCTGATCCGTTTCAGTTTAAATGAATATGAAATGTTGAAATATGAAATATCTACTGCTTGTAAATTGTGTGGACTAAGTTTTTATTTTGGGTGTAGCATCTGTACTCTTGTAACCTTTCTCTCTTTTTCTTTCTCAGCGTCATTTAGCGTTATTTGGCCATCATATGCCACAGAAGGAAAGTTGCGTATCTGACGGAGAGCTGAGGGCAGAAAATAATCAGGACAACTTTAAGCCCTTGAATAGCTTTGGTCATTCCAGAAGCCCTTATTCATGTTTAATTGACCCAGCTTTAGAAGGCAAGATTTTAAATGTGATGAAAGACATCAAACCTCTGTCACGCCTCAGACTACAAAGGCAGACTTTGAAAGACTCTGATACGTGGTAAGATATAAAAATACATGTCTTTATGACACAAAGCGATAATGCTACTGTGATGATCATCAGTGGCTATTATAATCTTATGGTTTGAGTGACCTCTTGATAATCTCACTCTTGCTTCCTCTGTTTCACAGTGACCGTGAAAGGCTAGAAGCTGATTGGCCTGTACCGAAAGAGGAATTGAAGCAGTTTCCAGAGAACATAGTAAGTGGCACACAGAACCAGCACTACTTCCCCCATACTTTTGTCTTGCTCATTAAATATTGTAATATGGATCAATAGTGTGATGCTGACTTAAAAATCACATCTCTATTACAGATTGCAGAAAAGCCGGTTCCTCCAGAGGAAGTTATAAAGAAAGAGGAACCAGTGGAAACCAAAGGCCATTTCTCAAGTCAGCTTTATGCCGATGTACACAGACTCATTGATGAGTTATCTATCTTAGAGCCGTTAATCTATGGCAATACGCAATTGCGCATACGCAAGCACAACCTCAGGCCCCCGACATTTATCTTATCTTGTGAGACATGCCTGGACTGAGACCACAACCACCGCCTCAGAAGGCACCCAGAAGGCATTGCGATGAGGGTAAGAATGCTATCATAGAATTCAATGTGTTTTATCAACCATCAGTAAATAACGTATTCGTTTACTAAGATAACCTCAGTTCCCTGAGAGGAAGGAAACGAGTATTGCGTAGCTATACGCTTATGGGAAACCTCCTTTTCTCGTGAATATTGAAGCCTTATTTAAAACGCACAGCGAGCGCAGAGCAGAGCTGACTAGCGCGCTCATTGGCTGTGCTGCGGGAACTGCACGAACCTATGGCGAAACAGCGCAAGCACACTGCAAACCAATCATGGTGCTTCGCGCCAAACCCCGCCAGAACGGGCATGGCTTCTGGCTATAGAAGCAGGCCATTTCACCATAGGACTCAGGTTTAATCCCCTTCATCGAACTCTCCACTTCGCTGATTCTCCTGCTGAAGCCTTCGGCGTCGACGAGCCCTTGCAGCGAAATGAGCGGCCTGCAGCTGAGCAGTTCAGCGGACGGCAGCCTCTTGCTCTAGGCAGACTCTTGTTTAAGCTCCCAATTAATGTGTATGTGTCTCATACGTAATATGTGATCTATTAAAAAAAGCAAGACATGTAGTGCTGAACCAGCCAGAGGCAAGAAATCCAGGGCAATTGAAATTGTGGCAGTGCTTATGATTTCCAGTAGTTTTTGATTTTTTTTTTTTATTCATTTATCATTCGTATGAAGAGTGGTGATAAAATGTACCTCAGCAGGGAATCCACCAGGACCAGGTGCTTTATTGTTCGGCATGAGTTTTAGGGCAGAAAAAATGGTAAATGGTAAATGGACTGCATTTATATAGCGCTTTCACAGACCCACGGGGCCACCAAAGCGCTTTACATATTGCCTCACATTCACCCATTCACACACCGACGGTGGTGTCTGCCATACAAGGCGCCATCCAGCTCGTCGGGAGCAGCTGGGGTTAGGTGTCTTGCTCATGGACACCTCGACACTTGGTCAGGTGGAACCGAGTATTGAACCACCAACCTTACGGTTTGTAGACAACCCACAGGAACCACTGAGCCACTGCCGCCACTGCTGTCAGAAGTTCATGTTCTGTTATGGGAGATTCAAGAGTATTGACCTGAAGTTTACTGAGTTGAGGCAGATTAATACTGTTGAGAATTGATACTGTATTCCATTTTAATGTTACCGGGGCATGATCACTAATGACTATTGGATGGATCTTTGATTCAGAGATATTTGATATGATAGAACTACTGGTGAGAAAGAAATCAATGTGGGAATATGAGTGGTGGACTGGAGAGAAAAATTAGTATTCTTTAACATTTGGACGCCAGCATTCGCCAAGACCAAAATCACTCATGAACTGTTTTATGGTTTCTGTAGATTGCAAAATGCGTTTATTGCCTGAACTGTTAGATCTATCTATTGTTGGGTCTAGAACTGTGTTGAAATCACCACTATTATGACTGGACAGTTAGAAAGGTTAGAAATGGAGGAAAAAATGTCTGAAAAAAAGATGGGTCATCTGTGTTTGGGCCATATAGTTTGCTAATTGTAATTGGGCTATTAGTAATAGACAACAACAAAAAACTTAAATACATACACAGGGTGGAACATGGGGAGGAGGGGGACGAGACCTCGGTGCTAAAATAAGAGCACATCTAAGAGAGAATGAAAGAGAGAGTTTAGTTACATTTGTGATTATGGCAGTGATTGACTCTGGGATGGAAGACAAGTGTTCAGAAAAGCCATGGAGTAATGTCCTTATCACAATATAACTGTACATCTAGTGTATCTATTGTAATGATTGCCTTTTTCTTTCATTCATTTTCTGTTTTCGGATTGGGAAAAGTTGTTTTCGTCGTTCAAGAATGACCTTTGGGTATTGTTCGTTGATTCCATAGTCTGTGCCTTTTAGTTGCCTGTCTTGCTTCTGAACCAGTTCTTTGTGTTTGTAGTGTTCGAATTTCGCGATGATCAGTCACGCTCGATTGTTATTGTTTTGAGATCTGAAACGGTTCACTCGTTGAAAAGTGATGGTCTGGTCTGGCAATTTGAGTTGTTTTATAAATACCTTGACTGATTTTTCGGGGTCGTCAGGAGTTTGTTCCGGGATGCCTGCAAAAAGTAAATTGTCCCTCATGCTGCGCGTTTGCAAATCCAAAATATTTTCTTTCATGGTTTTGTTTTCTGCGACAATGGAAGTGAGTTGAGTGGTAAGTGTGTGAACTGAGTCCTTTGAAAAGTTATTTTCTTAGCGATCCTGGTGTCAAGTCCGGAAAGTTTATTTTGAATAGAGTGTAGAATGTCGCTTACCCCAGAGCAGCCCGGCGGCTTCGGGCATGTGGATGGTGTTACAAACCGGAAGGTTGGTGGTTCAATCCCCGGTTCCACCTGACCAAGTGTCGAGGTGTCCATGAGCAAGACACCTAACCCCAGCTGCTCCCGACGAGCTGGATGGCGCCTTGTATGGCTGACACTGCCGTCGGTGTATGAATGAGTGAGTGAATGGGTGAATGTGAGGCAAAATGTAAAGCGCTTTGGTGGCCATTGGGTCTGTGAAAGCGCTATATAAATGCAGTCCATTTACCATTTATGCTTGGACTGGTAGGTGAATCGGGACGAGGTCTCTTAGAGTTTGGAGTGGGGTTACCTTTACTTTTTTTGTGGTGTGGTTTACCCCTGTTCATGGTGCTACAGAATCTGTTGTGGTGCGCGTCGATATATTCTTCGAGGTGATCCAAGGTTGTATATCCAGGTGTTATAGTCTACATTTGTGAATTCTATAACTTAGAGGTTCCTGCTCTGCAGGCACGAGTTCTTTCTTGGTAAAGGCCTTGGCCCCAGTAGTGCCCAAGCCTCCAGGCTCCCTCTGTGGGGCCCGACATTTGTCTGGTCCACATTGGATTCTGACTTTTAGCTCTACTATTAACCTCTGACTTTTCAGCCCTAGGTGATAGTGTAGGGCGAAGTTGGTAAGCTAATAGCACAGCGTTTCAAAATGGGTTCCCATAAGCGGATAGCTACGCAATATGAGAGAACGTTCTCGAAAGGGAACATATTCGGTTACTAATGTAACCTCGGTTCCATATTGAGTATTGTGTATCCTGCTGTGCTATTACGCTTGGTTCAGGTGCTTTCGCTTTCGCAGTCGATTTAAACCTGAGTCCTATGGTGAAATGGCCTGCTTCTATAGCCAGAAGCCATGCCCGTTCTGGCGGGTTTTGGCGCGAAGCACCATGATTGGTTTGCAGTGTGCTTGCGCTGCTTCGCCATAGGTTCGTGCAGTTCCCGCAGCACAGCCAATAAGTGCGCTAGTCAGCTCTGCTCTGCGCTCGCTGTGCAGCTGCACTGCGTTTTAAATAAGGCTTCAATATTCACGAGAAAAGGAGGTTTCCCATAAGCGTATAGCTACGCAATACTCGTTTCCTTCCTCTCAGGGAACTGAGGTTATGTTAGTGACCAGATGGAGATGGAGGACCTGCGCCTAGACACGACCACAACGCATGATGTAGTGTCAGCAGAGGCCTCATCGACTCGACAGCCATTGAACAACAAACAAAGCAGAAACGCATTCAATTAAATCATCACTGCAATACTGTCACAATTATGTTCTGTCTTGTCTGCACCTGTTCTTGTTAGTCACTGTGAACATTAAAGCTTTGTTATATTTTTGGAGTCAAGCTTTGTCTGTCTGCTTCATCAACCAAAGCGTGACAAATACATAGTAATTTTGATTAGATAATCAAGTGTTCTAATATAGAAGGTTTTCAGACATACAAAAGAAAACGAAAAGAAAGAAACATAAAAAGAAAAAAACAAAAGACAAGGCCTCCCCCTACCCTAGAACCCCAAAAACTATAGTTTACATGTCACAGGCTTTTACAAGGCGCAAGAAAGGCAACCACATATCTTTAAAATCCTCAAGTTTTCCTCTCGCAATGTTGGTCAGTTTCTCCAGTGCCAGGTTGCTAGACATTAGTTGAATCCACTGGTTTATCTTTGGTCTTTCTGTGTCCTTTCAGTTCAGAGCAATTATATGTTAAGCCTGCAATAAGCAGAATCTAACAAGCTTCCTCTTTTTTGTAGTCCCTTTAAAACCATTAGGAAAAATGTGCAGTAAGCAGAGTTTACCGTCCATTGGCATGTTACATTCAATCAAACTGGAAATAAATGTAGTAACCTCCTTCCAAAAAATCTGAAGTTCCGGACACTGCCACATACAATGAAGAAGAGTGCCCTTGTCTACACCACATTTTACACAGACATCAGGAATATTAGAATTAAAATGGTGAAGTTTTACAGGAGTAATATAGGTTCTAAATAACCATTTGTACTGCAGCAATCTAAACCTGGTGTTAATAGTTTGTGTCTGTGCCAACAGGCAAGAATTGTTCCACTCATCATCTGAAATTTCCATTTGTAAATCAGTTTTCCATGCTTGTAAATATGAAAGACTACTTTCCTTTGAGGAAAGTAGTAAAATGTTGTAAAATTTGGAAATCAGGCCTCTACTCTGATGATGGTTAACGGTTATGTTCTCTATAGTGGAGAGTGGGGGTTTCACAGTAGACAGTTTCATGTTGGGTAAAAGACATCAATACTCCTTTTATTCAAGCCATTATTCAGCCAAATTCTAAACCCCATGTCTGCTCTTCATGGTTTAAATCTATAATTTCCCCAAATTGGTGACAAACATGAGAGCTTAGATACCTCCGACAAGGCAGAATGAGATTGGAGCCAGATTGATATTGTGTTTTTGAGAAAAGGATTTTTCGTGTCTTTTAATAATTGTTTAATTTCGGCTGCATAAAGATAAGATTTAAAAGGTAGCCTCAATGTATTGTTCTCAATGTGTATCCAAGATGGTGTCTCAGTTGTAGAAAAATAAGTAGCAGCACAAAGTTGAGCTGCCCAATAGTACATCTTGACATTAAGCACTCTAAGCCCCCCTCGGTCATAGGGCAGGTATAGAAGGGAGAGCCGCAGCCGGGGGGTTTACTATTCCATATAAATTTGGTAAAGATTTTATTCAAGGAGGAAAAGGAGGAGGCTGGAATGCGTAAGGGGATGGACTGGAAAAGATATATGAATTTTGGGAGAATAGACATTTTAATAATATTAATGCGACCTATCATAGAAATTGGCATCCCGCCCCATCTTTCTAGGGAATCCAATACCTTTTTTTACTAAGGGATCATAATTAATAGATACAATTTTCTTTATGTCAGGATTTATTTTAATTCCCAGGTAAGTGAAGCCTTCATAGGTACATGTAAGTTGTGTTTGTATTGTAGGGTTATTTTTGTTCAGCATTAACAGGGAGTTTTTCTTTTGGTTAATTGTATACCCTGAGAATTCATCAAACATCTTCAGAATTTGGCCAACAGCCTGGACAGACCTCCCTAGATCAGTTAAAAACAAAACTACGTCATCTGCAAAAAGAGACAAGCGATGTTCTGTTCCTCCGATTTGAATACCAGTAATATCAGGGGAATTACGTATTGCCATAGTGAGTGCCTCGATAGCAAACAAGAAAAGAAGGGGCAATAATGGGCATCCTTGCCGTGTCGATCTACATAGGCTAAAAGGTCTCGATAACTGGCTGTTTGTTACAACTTTGGCTATGGGCTCTGTATATAGTAATTGAATCCATTTCAAATATTTTTCCCCCAAGCCAAATCTTTTGAGTGTCCCAAAAAGATAACACCATTTAAACCTGTCAAACGCCTTTACGGCATCTAATGACAGGAAGGCGTGATCCATGGCAAATTGTTTTTCGTATAATATATTCAATAATCGATGGGTATTGTGAAAAGCTTGGCGGACAACAACAAATCCATTTTGGTCATTCGAAATTAAGTTAGGAATATGTGATTCAATCCTCCGAGCTAGAGGCTAGTATTTTGGTGTCACATGACATCAAGGATATAGGCCTGTATGAGCCCATATCTGTTGGAGCTTTACCTGGTTTTAACAGAAGTGAAATGGCTGCCAATCTTAAGGATGGGGGGAAAATGCCCTTCTCATAGGACTCATTATACATTTCAAGTAGATGAGGTAATAATTTATCTGAAAATCTCTTATAAAGCTCAATAGACAGGCCATCAGGGCCAGGGGCTTTGCCTGTATTCATATGGGTGAGTGCCTCCTTAAGTTCTTGAATGCTCAGTTTTCCATCTAGATCATTTTTAGTTTCCTCTGACAAGGTTGGGAATTTTCAGAATATTCTGCAAAAGCATCATTTATACATTTTGGATCCACTAAATTCTCTCCATTGTCAAGTAGAATTGAGTTAATAACCCTAGTTGTCTGTATTTTTTTTAAGCCTCCCAGCCAGGATTTTTCCTGCCTTCTCACCCGGATCATAGTATGACTGTTTCAACCACAATAAACTAGTTGCTATTTTATTGGTAGTGAGTTCATTATATTCAGATTTTACTAGAAGCTTTTTATATTTTTCAGTGTCATCACAGTAATACAGCTGGTTCTGCAGTTCCTTTAATTGCTTGTCATTGTCTTTCAATTTATTTAGATGTATTTTAGATTTATGCCAAGTGTAGCTTATTATTTCCACCCTTCCCAGATAGCAAATGACATCTGGCCCAGTTGTGGCCCACATATTCTACATTCTTCTGGCCCATAAACCGCATGGAATGACGGCGATGCCTCAACCTGAGTGTGGCAGCTAGAAGTCAGCCACAACCGGACCAGACGTGGGCCACATCTCAGAAATGGCATGAAAATTTGGCCCAGATCTAATTATCATATAATAAAGAAAATATTCGAATAATCATATAGTCAAAAGTGATTTAATAAATATAAAAATTTGATGAATAAATTTAAAAATGTAATTAAAAAAAAGGAAACAATACATTATATATAATTAAATAAATATATAAAATAAAACTGGCAGGGGTCCAGAAGGGGAGGAGGACTGCCAGAAACCAGTCCAACGAAAACATTAGACCAAGGTCTACATATTAGGAACAAGGTCAAGCGAGTGTCAGAAACAGGAGAAAACAAGATCTTAACTGAATTACAATTTAATAAAAACAAAGTGGAGAATCAGATCAACAGTTCAAAAAGAGAGTAGGGCAAAAGGGGAGTCCGTTGAACAGGCAGTGCAAAACCAGGTCAAGGGCGAGCAAGTGTCAGAACCAGGAAACAATCTTAATTTTTTTGTCTTGCCCGACGGCCTCCATCCCTGTCTGCGGCAAGCTGCAGCCATCTTTTGATCCAATTTTCAATTTCTTGGTCTGTTGCAGTGGCAGTTAAGCGTTTTTTTTTTTTTGACAGCAGCTACAATGACATATATGACCAACAGTAAATAAGCAAATAATTATTGTTATTTATTATAAATCTAGCATTTATAGGGAATTGTTTTAGCTGACACCAAACAACACAAATTTTAAAAAAAAGAAAACGGTAGGTAATTTCAGAAAACCATACCATTGATTAGTTTTTAGAGAGGTGTCTTTAAATGCAGCTTTTCCATTGATTCCCCTCCAGTTAATCTGACAGGGCATGTCATTTGAAAGGAGGAAGCTGAGAATCCGCCATACGCTTTCTTTGACTGTTGTGCCTCCCCTCAAGGCTAACGTGTTAATCTGTAAAAATAAATGCACAAATAAAGGAACAAGCATCCAAAAATCATGCTTGATTAGAATTTACAAAAACGGTGTGAGCTTTTACCGGTCAAAATAAAAATTCATTTGGAATTATTTAGCCTTTAAAGGGATAGTTCACCCCATCCTGGCTCTTCAGCTTTATAACGGGAGTGAATAGCTGTTTCTGTTTTGAAGTGCATAAAAGTGCGTCCATCCATCATAAAAGGACCATAGGAGACTGAAAAACAAAAGGAAATCTTCTCTTGGTGGTTGCCAGACGTGGTGAAACTCTCCAGGGCAGTAACCAGGTGAATATTGATAAGAACACGACCATCCAGGGCAAGGGCTGTGGGTGTATCTCTTAATTCACGTAGGGGCAAACCATGTTTAATAGCCCACCTCTCGTCAACAAAATTCCCCTCAGCCCCGGAGTCAATTAGAGCAGAGCAGACAACAGAAGTGGTGCCCCAGCGAAGGACGGCTGAAATCATGGAGCGGGAACTGAAGGATGGGGATAGGGGGGTAGCGCTCGCCAATATTCCCCAAAATACTGGCGAGCTTCTCTCTTTTACCGAACATGTGGCAGCTAAAAGTGACCCGTGCCACCACAGTAAAGGCACAACCTCTCTCGAATACGGCGCTGGCGTTCAGCAGGAGAGGTGTATTCTCCCTAGCTGCATGGGCTCAGATTCAGGATGAGGTTCAGGTGACGCGGTCTGAGAGAATGGGGTTCCCCAGAATCCCGTGAAGTCAGAACGAGCATGTCGGCGTAAGTCGAAACGGTTGTCTAAACGAATGGCTAATTCAACCAACTCATCCAGACTAGAGGGAAATTCTCGAGCAAAAATATCGTCCTTAAGTTCATCATTCAAGCCCTCCAGAAAGCGTGCCGTGAGCGCTGCCTCATTCCATTCGCAGGTAGCAGATAAAGTCTTAAATTCAATGGCATAATCAGCTGCGGAGCGTCTTCCTTGACGAAGTTAGGCCTAGTGCAAATGTAAGTTACTGGTAAGGGTAACTTTATTTATCCCTGAGGGGCAATTTAGATTACAGCCCGCAGTGAACAATAATATATGAATCACACAACAACAATAAACACAACCACAGAAAAACATAATTTGACTTGCATTAAAGTTTTTCAAATTCTGTACAGTCATTAAGGCATATTTATTTGTTCTGTGTATGACAACTAATTCGCGTCAGGGAGTGAGTGGCGCCAATGAATTTTGGGTGGGGATATTACTTACAGAATGTTAAAATGCCGTCTGGCTGAACTACCTTTTTAAATTTGATCACAAAAAACATAACATTACTTGTTATTCTGCGTTTATTGCGAATTCTCTTTCAAAGAAAGTAGTTTCAGTCTGCGGCCTTAATTGCAACGAATGGGAAAATCCTGTCAGGGAGTGAGTTGCGCCGAGGGGGGTGGGGGAGGTGATGTTGCAGAACGTAATGTCTAACGTTAATCGACTTAATTTCCCTGATTGGAAAATCCTGAAATCTCATAAAATGCTTGCCACGCTCAAACTTTACTGACATATTTCAAATCTGCACCAAAGTCTTACATGGTCTTAACTGAAATAAAGTAAAATGTTGAAATAAAAGCCCAGCCAATACTGCACGACTCTGTCAAAGAGTATAGGGCATTTCAGAATGTTTGTAAACAATAGGCACCAAGATACTTCCGGGTGGCAGAACGCGAGCGGCTTCTACTGACCAACTGAAGAGATCCAGCAAGCAACTGTAAACAGTTACATAGTTAAAATCATTGTAGTTGATCAAAGTTGAAACGATGACGAAAACGTGTTGTGTTTGGAGTTGCGCTGCCAGATAGGTAAGATACTTCACAGGTAAAGTATAAAATGTTTGGTTTGGTTGCCTTTGACTAATTTAGCAAAACATAATGGCTATCCTGCTAGCTAACGTCAGCTCTCAGTTTTGGCGTTTGCCCAGCTGTAAATAAACACCCACAGCTACACAGCTGATGGCTTAGAACTAGCTGTCACCGTCTTGACTTAGCTCCATCGATATGCTTTCCAATTGACACAGTACAAGGTCAATTTAAATGTGTAAATGTAAGGCAAAAGTAGGAGCTGTAACACACTGAAAGCTTGCAGTCTTTTTTCTTCAGTCTTCATTTAGTGCAAGCAAACTTAATTTCAACTAGCTTTTCGTCAAGTGTTTGTTTACACTGAAAAAAAGACTGCAAGCTTTTACTGAACAACAGCGCCCCCTTTTTTCCTAAGTCTGCTATTCTACTGAAGCTACTGTGTTCTGTGCAGTTTTTGAAGGATGAAATGTGAACTGCCCTACTCCGTTAAAATGAAAGTTGTAGCCTACATTACAGAGGGGACATTTTCTACAATTAAAGTCTAGGCCCAGGCTAACAAACAGCAGTGTTCATTGTAAAGCTTGCTTTGTTAGGCCTAACTTGAACTCTCCAGTGTCCAAAATTTAAGTTGTTAACATTTGGTCAAATATAGTTACTTAGGAGCACATGCTTAAATGATCTATGTCTTTATGTTTTTATTATGCAGGTTGTCCGGGGACCTGAGTTAGCCGATCCAGCCGCATCTGCTAAGAGAGCAGCAGATACACAGGGTCGGTACCATCGAGCAGTGAGAAGGAGACAGCTTTATTCTGCAGCTGGACCAGGACCAGAAGCAGAGATTGTTCCTGACATAGAAGACAACCAGGAAAAAGAAGGGGACAACCAAGACAATGCGGGACAATGTCATATGTGTGAAATGCTACAGCAAGAGGTACATAAGTTGCGTTTAGAGACGCTTACAAAGACAAGCTGTCAAAATTGTCCATCTCTTCAGAAAATTTCTGTCACAGAGAATGATGCAGCTAGTCAAATTAAGCCCAAACAGAAATTCTTTTCATTTTATTTTGGACTGCCATCTTTTGCTGTTTATTTGGATTTTGAACTTAATTGCACCGCTTATTTCAGAAAGAAGGGTTATCTCCAAGGAGAATCAACTTCTTTTAACTTTGATGAAGCTCCGACGCTGACTTGCCCATTTAGACCTTGGTTTCCGGTTTGGTGTGTCCTCTGCATGTGTTTCAAATGTTATCAACAAAGTCATACCTGTTCTTGCAAAGCGTCTCCAATTTTTAATCTCCTGGCCATCTGCAGAGGTTCTTCGGAAAAACATGCCACAGAATTTCAAGAAGAGGTTTAAAAATTGCGTAGTTATCATTGACTGCACAGGGTTTTTCATTGACAGGCCATTCAATCTCAGGGCTAGAGCCCAGACCTGGTCAAATTATAAACACCATAATACACTTAAGGCTCTAATAGGTATCACACCCTATGGCTCAATATCATTTATTTCCAAAATGTGGGGAGGGAGGATATCAGATAAAGAGATTAGTGGTAAGTCTGGCTTTTACAGTAACATTAATCCAGGAAATCAGGTGATGGCAGATAGAGGTTTCCTGATAGGTGACCACCTGGCTAGGCTTAGTGCCACACTGGTCATGCCTCCACTCTTGAAGGGGAGACAGCAGCTACCTGGGTGTGATGTTGAGAGGGCCCGCCAACTTTCAGCATTGCGTATTCATGTGGAACGAGCTATTGAACGCATCAAGATCTTTAGAATTCTGAAAAACACGCTCCCTCTGACCCTTGTTCCTCTCTCCAGTGACATATTGACCATCTGTTGTGCTCTAAGTAATCTTAGACATAAACTTATTAAATAATACTGCTACCGGACTACGATTACTTTCCTCTCACTCTTTAACAAATTGTTAAGCTAGAAATTGTTTACTCTTGTGAAAATATATTTGAATCAAAACCCTTTGCTCCTTAACTTTTGTTGTGTACTTCACTGATTTATTTTTGGATTATTAGTGGGTGCTTGCCAAATGCAAGGCAAATTTTTATTTACAAATAAATACATTTATTTTTTATTGTATTCATCTTATTGTTATTCTTTCTTATTTGTATTTTAAGATAAATATGTATTTACATCTTTAAGAAATGTCCATTATCTTTGTATACAATTTTAATGGTTTCATTGTCATGTTCTTCCCCCCTTAATGCCGTACCTAGAAGTAGCCTAATCCACAACTGAATAAACAGCACATATCCTAACATAACTAGTAAGGTATTATTCATTCGTGGAGCATAGAGGTACACAAAGATTTTTGCAACATCAATAAACATTTATTAGGTAAGTGTTCTCTTTTTTCTTTTCAGCACAAATTGAGCTAACAGTCTACTTTCTATTTAAAACATTCAATGAAAGCACAATAAAAACAATTACAATATTTACTAGATGAGAATGAGGCAAGAATAGATCAAATATACTAAATACGATTTACATTGAATTGAAAAAATTGAAATTGAAATAGTTAAAATGTTAGTCCTGTACATATTAATGTCTACATTATCTACATCTGCCACATAGCCACTGTTTTGTCTTTCTTTTGATGCCTACACAACTGTAGTGGTACATTTTCACACTGCAGTTTCCATTAGAGCATATTATGGTCCTTCCAAACTTGGGTCTGCTGCAAGTGCAAATGACTGTATCATCCTGAGTTGTTTCCATTTTTTTCTTAAGGAGTTCTGGGATAAGGTGTGTTTCAACAAACACTTTAGTTTGGTGCAACAAATTAGCGATATGATCTTCATCTCGTGACACATTGACGATGATAAGGCCAGGCTCTGTCCAAATAACAAAATTGCACTGGGTACAGTTGGTCACTAGCATTTGTGTTTGTACCGGATCATAATACTGGTGTGCCTTCTTTAGATTACCATGGGTATCTAAGCAAAAAGTTGGATCTTGGATTTGTACGATCTCGATAGAGCACAAGTCGTATTTGAAAGGGCATTTAATTTCCAGAACTGCGTCTCCATGACAGTCACATGTTGAGATCCCATCAGGTGATGCTGCAAGGAATGGGTAAGGCTGGTAGATGACAAGGTCTGTGCGTTTCAAAACAAAGTTTGTGTGTACTGTTGTCATGTGCCGATAAAACTTATCTCTTGCAGTGTCTTCGTGTTCAGTACCCCATTTTACTGAGGAGATGTGGGAGATGCTCTTGGTATCATACTGCATGATGGTCCTTACAGCTTAAGCTCCACCTGCTTTGCGTTTGATGACCCTATGGATGTAGCTGGCAGTCACTCTTCCTCTTCTCTGAGCACTCCAAAGGTGTGACTGGGATTGAGCAACAGTTGCTTGAGACAGATTGTCAATCTGTGCCTTGGTGGGAATGGTATCGATTATAGTCTGTGGAGAGCAATTGTTAACATTAGTTAGTCTCGCTTATCTGTATGGGAGTTGTGGGTAGTCTACAGCATCCTCTGATTCTGAAGCTGTGTCGGTGTCACTGCTGTCCCTGACTAAAACTGCTGCTGTGGGCAGGATCTCTCTCAGCTCTGCAAAGGCTTGTTGTTGCTCCTGGATAGATAACCCTGGTGCTTCCTTCATTTTTTTCCTCTGTCTGGAGTGTTAATCAGGTAGTTAAAAAGGTCAAGATACTGAACCGGGGGCAATTTATTAGCATCAGCAGCATACCAGCCATCATCTAGATTGTATGGATCTGGCAAAGACAGAATCTGATCTTCAAACAAGAGCTTCAGTTTATTAATGTACCTATTGGAATCAGATTTGTCCAACTGAAGAACATATGCAGAAAGATTAGACATATTTCATGTGAACTTTCTGTCTCTCCCTCAGTCTGTCTCTGAAAGCAAATGCCTGCCTTCTGTCTGTCTGGACTTCGATCTGTCTGGACTTCGATCTGCCTGGACTTCTGTCTGCCTGGACTTCTGTCTGCCTGGACTTCTGTCTGCCTGGACTTCTGTCTGCCTGGACTTCTGTCTGCCTGGACTTCTGTCTGCCTGGACTTCTGTCTGCCTGGACTTCTGTCTGCCTGGACTTCTGTCTGCCTGGACTTCTGTCTGCCTGGACTTCTGTCTGTCTGGACTTCTGTCTGCCTGGACTTCTGTCTGCCTGGACTTCTGTCTGCCTGGACTTCTGTCTGCCTGGACTTCTGTCTGTCTGGACTTCTGTCTGTCTGGACTTCTGTCTGCCTGGACTTCTGTCTGCCTGGACTTCTGTCTGCCTGGACTTCTGTCTGCCTGGACTTCTGTCTGCCTGGACTTCTGTCTGCCTGGACTTCTGTCTGCCTGGACTTCTGTCTGCCTGGACTTCTGTCTGCCTGGACTTCTGTCTGCCTGGACTTCTGTCTGCCTGGACTTCTGTCTGTCTGGACTTCTGTCTGCCTGGACTTCTGTCTGCCTGGACTTCTGTCTGCCTGGACTTCTGTCTGCCTGGACTTCTGTCTGTCTGGACTTCTGTCTCTCTGGACTTCTGTCTCTCTGGACTTCTGTCTCTCTGGACTTCTGTCTCTCTGGACTTCTGTCTGCCTGGACTTCTGTCTGCCTGGACTTCGGTCTGCCTGGACTTCGGTCTGCCTGGACTTCTGTCTGCCTGGACTTCTGTCTGCCTGGACTTCTGTCTGTCTGGACTTCTGTCTGCCTGGACTTCTGTCTGCCTGGACTTCTGTCTGCCTGGACTTCTGTCTGCCTGGACTTCTGTCTGCCTGGACTTCTGTCTGTCTGTCTGGACTTCTGTCTGTCTGTCTGGACTTCTGTCTGTCTGTCTGGACTTCTGTCTGTCTGTCTGGACTTCTGTCTGGACTTCTGTCTGTCTGTCTGGACTTCTGTCTGTCTGTCTGGACTTCTATCTGTCTGGATTTCTGGACTTCTATCTGTCTGGACTTCTGAACTTCTATCTGTCTGGACTTCTGAACTTCTATCTGTCTGGACTTCTGGACTTCTATCTGCCTGGACTTCTGGACTTCTATCTGCCTGGACTTTGATCTGTCTGGACTTCGATCTGTCTGGACTTCGATCTGCCTGGACTTCGATCTGTCTGGACTTCTATCTGTCTGGACTTCTATCTGTCTGGACTTCTATCTGTCTGGACTTCTATCTGCCTGGACTTCGATCTGCCTGGACTTCGATCTGCCTGGACTTCGATCTGCCTGGACTTCGATCTGCCTGGACTTCGATCTGCCTGGACTTCGATCTGCCTGGACTTCGATCTGCCTGGACTTCGATCTGCCTGGACTTCGATCTGCCTGGACTTCGATCTGCCTGGACTTCGATCTGCCTGGACTTCGATCTGCCTGGACTTCTATCTGTCTGGACTTCTATCTGTCTGGACTTCTGTCTGCCTGGACTTCGATCTGTCTGGACTTCTATCTGTCTGGACTGGACACTCCTGTCTGTCTTTTGGCTCCCTCTCATTGACGCACTTCTCTATTCTGCTTTGCTCTGTCAGGTCCCTAGTGTTCACTGTCAAAAAAAAGTGGTTCTGTTAAATTGCAAGTGACTGGAAGAATGTGCAAACAACCAATATTAAAACTGCTAAGAGGAAATCTTAATGATCCCCTAATTCATGTTTTATTAACAAGGTTTGGGAGGAACACGTTCTAATGATCAAACAATTAAGTCATTCCAGCCAGCTGTCAGCAATCAGTAATCAACAGGTCCACTCAATCAGCACGAGTAAAGCCTATAAATATACTCAGTCGACTCACCCATATTCCTCGATAGTTTTCAGCATTTGGTTTACCGCTTTGCTACGATGTCCCAAATGCAGCTTTCACTATCCGATGACGAGCTTAACCATGCTCCGGTTCCTCCGGCGCCATCAGCTGGCCCCAGGACAACCTCTCCACCTGATACCGCCTCCGAGCCCCACGTTTCATCTCGCGGGCGCCGGTCTGCGCAAGCAACCCCTCGCACGCCAAGACGCCGAGGTTTACCCTCACCTCCACCGGCGAGAGCTCCAGCTTCCTCCCCGGCGTCCTCCTATCGTTCGCCCGTGCCAACGATTCCGCCTATTGGGAAGTGGACAGGCTTGAGTCTGAGACAAGCGCTGATATTCAGCCCTCGCGCAGGATGACTAAAGCGCATCTATACAACTTATACGTTACCTTGGAATCATCAAATCTCTCTCCCAAATCTACCCCAGGTTCCAAGGCGGCCAGCAGGCCGGGAAATTCTCGTGAGGCCCCGAATTCGCCTCGCCCGACTCCGCCACCTTCCCGTGCAAGATTCGGTTTGCCGCGCGCTTCAGCCCGCGGCGCCAGGATTTCTGCGAGCCTGGGTCGCGCTCCAGATTCCACCGCCACGAGACCTCACTCGCCTCCCGCTTCAGCTGAGCTTTTCAGCACGGCACTTCCCGCCGCAGCGCCATACACAGCTGGGCCCGCCGGTTCGAACATCCATACTTACCCGTCCGACACCGTAAGCATTGAACTCTCGTCGGACACCGCGAGAGCTCTCCCAGCCAAACAACCAGGCTCTCCTTCAAATGCCAGCCCGCCAATCTCTGCGCTCTTTTGGGGGGGTCTTTAAGCAGGCGGCTGTCCTTTATTCACTTTGCTTTATGGGGAGTACTCTGGGTTCGGGCCCAATTTCCGAGCTCGGAGCCCTCCCCCCCGGACAGCACGCCAAATACGCATAACCATTTATTCTCTGATCATTTGTAAGTGTGAACTCGTGAATTGATGTTTTATTAACAAGGTTCGGGAGGAACACGTTCTAATGATCAAACAATCAAGTCATTCCAGCCAGCTGTCAGCAATCAGTAATCAACAGGTCCACTCAATCAGCACGAGTAAAGCCTATAAATATACTCAGTCGACTCACCCATATTCCTCAACAGTTTTCAGCATCCCTCGACCACCCCATCTCCTCACACTTGCCTAGCTATCTTCCTAAACAGAGATACGGGGGGAGTACTCTGGGTTTGGGCCCAATTTCCGAGCTCGGAGCCCTCCCCCCAGACAGCACGCCAAATACGCATAACCATTTATTCTCTGATCATTTGTAAGCGTGAACTCGTGAAATTATGATTCATCCAACGTTTACGTTTCTGCTGCCAACCCTGCTTGCTCTTCAACTCTGCTTCGTGTATTCTCAAAACTGTTAAAACGTTTGAACAAACAATAAAAAAAATATTAAACTGTTTTAATCTAATCGTATCATCTCCTGACTGTGCCGACTAAAAGTTATGGATTTTGTATTTATAGACGAAACTGTTTTCAGCAGCAAAGTTGAAGTTTGACTATTCAGGCTTTATCTCAACAATGCCTTGACATATGGACAGTAAACTTTGTATGTGTCTCTGTCTTCTAACTCTGACCACACCACATCAATTTCATAACTGCGCCACCCATTGGTCAAAAATGACAAACCATTAAATCATATTATTAATGACTGTATATATGATTTTTTAAATCATATAATAACCCCGATAATGGCTGCTTGCAGCTATATTTGAATATTAAATTACTTGAATTTTGAGTGTTGACTGAATTTCCATTCAGATATTAAGACTCCTTTAACATGTTTAAAACAAGTAGAAAACTGTCCATCTACAAAATCATAGCAGAGCATAATTATCTTCAGCTGGGGAAACTCGAGACTAATATTAGTAAACTTAAGGTCTCTTTTGAAGATCAGACTCATTGCCAGTCACTGCCTTAAAGGGATAGTTCACTTTGAAATAAATTTGTGGTATGTTTTAGCTTGCCTCAAGAGCATCCAAGATGTAGGTGTCTTTGTTTCTGCAGTAGTTTCAATTTTTATATTTTAAGGTGAAACTGTTTTTGTCTGTCAGTCATATAAAGCAGGTCTATGGTCACCACCTCAAAGAGCATGCACAGAGAAGTCCAAATTAAACATGATTTAATGACTCGTAAATGTAAGTACACATTGATGGCCTAAGACACGAAACGAGCGGTTTGTGTGAGAAAACGAACAGTATTTATATAGTTTTTACCTCTAGTAACGCACAGACCGAAGCGCCTCGCCCTCAGATCACTTGGACGTGGCTGTGTTTACAACAGGTAAAAACGATATAAATACTGTTCGTTTTCTCACACAAACCGCTCGTTTCGTGTCTTATGGTGTGTTCACACCGAACGCGAATAGAGCGTCAAATACGCGTCTATCGCGTCTAGTTAGATGCTTGAACATTCGCTCGAGTTCAAATTTGTCTCCCAAGCAATTTACTAGCGTTGCCATAGGAACGCTTCGGCTTTTGCCAGCCGGAAGAACGTCTATTATTGTTGTGACGTCATGGTGAATTGTCGTATAGAAGTACCAAGAAGCGAAACTCCGTTGCAGTTCTGACAGTTCCGATGCTGTTGCGCTGTGGCCATTTTGGACTGAAGCAAAGTAAGTTTGAGTTTATTAAAATATACAAATGTCAAAATATAATTATTATAATATAATATAAAATAAAATATATAATAAATAATTATAATAAAATATAATTATTTATATTTTATATAAAATATATATATTACAAAATATATTTTACTCTATAACTGCAAAAAAAGAAAGCAAAAAATCTGAACAAGTATCTCATATATATGATTAAATTATAATAAAACGAAAGACTAAAACATATAGAACAGCTAATATACTTACCATTGTCATTCTATTTGTAGTAAATGTGTGCACTTGCACAATGTTTGATTTGTTGTGTGTAATGCAGGCAGAAATGATGTGGTGATCTACTTACCGTCACCAATTTGTTTACTGTTAATATTTGTGATGATCTTCTATTACTTTTAAATATTCTCTCTTAACTAATGTGTTGTTGTCCCTTTCACCTACTCACTGTTCATTGTGTTTAGGCTTTTTCAAGGAATTTGTCAATCATTTCATGAGGAACATGGGCTTCTACTGGTGTTGTAAAATTGTGCATTGTATGAAAACGGGAGTTATCCCCAAAAGTTATTGGTGTAAATA
This sequence comes from Meda fulgida, assembly GCA_030578275.1. NCBI lineage: Eukaryota > Metazoa > Chordata > Actinopteri > Cypriniformes > Leuciscidae > Meda > Meda fulgida. The sequence continues at coordinate 1,514,492 of JAROOJ010000030.1, forward strand.
AATAGCCCATTTGACAGCTTCATGCCCTATGATGAAATTGTTTAATTATAAACCGATCCATAAGCATTATTTTGTTGTACATTATTCAACACGCCGTTTTAGTTTAGGCTATAGAAATATATTAAAAACTAAAAACAACTATTTAGTTCCTTAACCGCTTTTGAATTGGAACCGGTATCGTTCACTTCTATGACGGCTGTGTTGCTTCAGTCCAAGATGGCGGCGTGGCGCGTTTGTTGCAATGGAACGTTCTATTGAGTTCCGCCTCTCGGTACGTCTATACTCTTTGCCTCTGTACAGCTGAAACTGTTTCTATGGCAACTGAAGCCTCTAGCTCCAGTTGCAGTGACATGCTTGGCTCTCTAATGTTAATGATCTTCTCGTGCTATCGGAATTATTAAGTTTATCCAAGTCATGGTTCGACAGTGCGACCATTTCACTCGCATTTGCGACTCAAAATAGATGTGAGCAAACTGTAGAATGTACTTTGAATCACAAATAAAAAAGTCACTGCGGATCAGTTTTCTTAAATGTAAGAAAGTCTTCAATACCTTAAATGGTACAACAAACAATCATTTTATATTGTAAATATATTTTATAAGGCATCTTATATTTTGGGGATGAAAAAATATAAATTGTGATAATGTGCTTAATGTGATTATTAACCTTTAAAGGGTACATATCATGCTTTTAAATCGTTCCTTTTTACATATAAATCATATATTTGTGGTCCATATAAAGCGGAACTGCAGTGCTTGGGTCTGAATTCCTCATTATTATAGCTCCACAGGCCCCTTTTCTGATGTGCGTCTGAGAGCAACTCGTTTTGATGCGGTCTCTTTAAATGCAAATGAGACGCTTCATGCCCCGCCCCCTCTCCAGGGTGCAGAGGTGACACTCGGTTCAACTCCACCCCGTCCGCTCATTTTTGTAGTTTGATAGCAGAGATATAATTATCTAGCGGCACAGAAACTTTTTATTCACACGTTATTATCCAAATGTCAACCACGGAAGACTTGTCCATCAAACCTTACATGTTCGAGCCAGAGTCGGATCCGACGCGAGATGAAAATGAAGACGAACCTGCAGAACAACGTCTTCGTATGGATGTATCGCAATGGTGTGTTACTGTATTTACAGTAACTTCTCCACCCATGTTTAGCCCTCTAAATAAAGTGAAAGTCAATAATTTCTCTTGTTAAAACAAGCACACTAACAAGACAAATGACTACGGCCTAATCTTACCACTAAAATCCTGGATTGATAATATGCTACGTTTAGAAAAGCATCAGAAAACACAGCCGCTAAATGACCATTGTCATAATTATACTCAACAACAGTAATACTGCCACAGACGTGTATTTAAAAAAAAATTAAAAAAAGGAGACAAAGGTACTGCTAAACCATGACCACCGTGTGTTTTAATATAGTAAAGTACTTTATTTTTATTAAGCTTATTTACAGCTTACCGAAGTGCTCTGTTCGTCGTCTCCAAAGATAGAAGGAATTGATCCCTCAATCAGATGAAGTCTATCGGCAAACCCTTCCTTACACTGGCGGAGGCTGCTGAAGGAACGTTAGTTATCCTTGAAGTGCTTCGCGCACACAAAAAATGACTTTACCCACAGATGTGGGAACATTTCCGTGAAAAATAGAACTCAACCAGGCACTTCGGAGAGGTTCTGATGCTGGGAGACGGTGTAATGAAGCGTGTGGGTCACTGCATCCAACAACCGAACATTTGGCCCTACCCTCCCGTAACTTCTGCATCCTTGAGCTTGGACTACAAAATCGCCGCGAGAAATAAAAATGGCGGATTTCTCGAAGTGTTGGGCGGGAGTCGGTGTCCTTATTTGGCAGTTCCGCTGCAAATACTGTGACGTAATAGTTCAAAAAACGTCATAGATAACAGAAAAATCGGAACAGGTTGAAAAATATGACCAAAACAGAATATAAAGATATCAACGAAGTACCTGAAGAGACTAATTTCAACTTTTTTGTACTAATAAACACTCCAAATATACATCAAAATGCACTTACGGGCTAAAAAAGTGGATTTAGCATGATATGTCCCCTTTAAAAGGATATGATTTCATAAACCCTTAATCAATTAAAAAAAAGTTACACAGGTTCATTATGGACAAAAATGTCCATGTTCAAAAACTGTCATAAAAATATTATAGATTTATATTTTCTTTCCACTTTCACTGACATTTTTTAACCTGCATCCGCTCTAATCATAATGACCAAACATTTATTAAAGTTCAGAACCCTTTAAATGCTGGTTTGTTTACATAATGCCACTGTTGTTGTTTTTTATGAAAAAAAGAAAAATAGTAATTATTCTAAATTAATAAATGCTAAGCAGAAATTTTTTTTTTTCTTTGATTATTACAGCCTTGGATATGTCACCGATTAACAACAACATTAATTTTGATGCATTCATATTTTGATGCACTCATCTGAGAGTGGCGCTTCTTTCAGATGTGGAGAAAAGCAGTAACAGGGACTTTACGAATTTTTATTTCAACTGTATTTTGAAATGCATTGATTTTATTTATTTTCTTTTGAGATTAATGCTGAATTTAAGCGTATTACCACCATGTCCCACAGTCCAGATTTTTGTCACAGATCGATTTGCTGTCTGACAAACTTCTAAAAGTCTTTCAAAAGCGAGGAGGGCAGATGGGAAGAAGATTGCAGACCATCATGGAACCCATGGCTCAAGTATGTTAGGATTTTGTTTTTTGTGTATACGCATTTATTGGGGAAGACACTGATCTATAATAGAGAACTGGGGTTGGTTGCACCATTTGGACGCACACCTAGGTGTAAGACTAGGCTGGACGTAAAAGGCATATTAAGACAGTTGGGAATAGCAATATGGCCACTTGAACACTCGAACACTCGAACTGGGAGTTTAGGATCCCATGAGCAAACCAGTCATTTATATAGATCAGTCGGGGTAAAAATGTATTTAAAAAAAACTCTGCTCTGCTTTTCACCCGTGGCCAGGATGATGATGTCGATCTTGGCCGAGAGTGCAGTATCAAGGGGCTCTGCGTATACCTCAACGAGGACCCAGACGATTTAGTTAAAGAGTATGTGGTGAGTACAATTTATCTTTCATTAAAAAAAATGCTCAACCAACCAACCTGCTAGTTAGATAATTGATCAGTCCCTTTAACAGGGTTGTTTTCTGTTTGTTTTTTTTGCGGCCTAAAATGACCGAATTTTCAGTGGCTCAAAATTTGCGGCGATATTTTGCGGCATTTCTTATTTTGCAGTGGAAATATACCACTGACAACACATTGTTATTACTTATCTGATCTCAAGAACAATTGCAGGTAGGGATGTTCCGATCAGAATTAATAAGTAATACTTGAGTGCCCTGTTGAATGTCAGTGTTTTTTTCCCCCTTTTTTTTAATTTATCAGCTAGTGTGTTTGTGACCATCTTTCCTATGTTCTACTTAAGCAAGCAAGGCAGGATTCTCCTAATAAATTTGAACTTTTCTGCATTTTTGGAGATAGTCTATTCCTCTCTTCATCCAAAACATGTGGCGGTATTGATAGTCACTCGCTATCAACACTCGAGCATCAAGGAATCGTGATTCAGGAATAGGATTGAGATGGTGTTTAAATTGAGATCGCAATCTTTTAACGATTAATCGTGCAGCTGTAATTAAGACATTAAGACATTCACCAAAATTTTACAATGTAATAAATTGTACCTTTTGTTGTTGAAGGGGTTTGCAACCTATGGCATGCATGCTAAGGAGGGACAACCATTGGCACGTGATAATAGCTGAAGTGGTGTATGTATTTCATTTAAATAAAGTCCCTTGAAATGGAAATATATTTTGAGGTAATCATTCCACAGTCACATAGCATGTTTTATTAAGTTAGGTGCAACAAATACTAATAAAGTGATAGTTTAACTGAGGTCTAACAGTAATCTGGAATCAGTCATCTGTCTGTCTTGGTCTTGTCTGGTTGTAATTATATACAAGTTCACATTTTTCGTGATATCTGCATTATTAAATGATTGAAATTATATTTGTTATAATATTCCCAGAGCAGTGCCCGGTGTTCAGTAGAATCTCATTTTGTCTGTGCATTCTGCAGGCTGGTGACGAAGCCTTCGTTCAGAAATCCACAGGAGACCACAGTGGGAATCTACAGTCTCAAATGCCATGACAGATCTGACGACATTGGGATTATCCTTGAAGGCCAGAACACCTTGCAAGGCTTGGATAACTTTGCATGAGCTACAGCAATGCTTTTTGGTCTAATGTATGCCTAAAATCTCAACTACCCACCTGATGAAAAGTACCTTTGAGGGACTGCAGAAGATAGTCATGGAGCTGGAAGGCTGGACTCCATCCAAGAAAGCTCAAGTTCTCAGAGTGATTTGAGTAAAACTGATATACTGTCATTGTTCATTGACAATTGTTCATGGAATTTAAGCTATTTTTAACAAGCAGAGCAGGCTTACTTCTTTAGCACTTACTGTGGAAAATTTCGAAAACAAAAATGTCAAGGGAAGCTTTGGACTACTTGAGACTCATTACTGTTCTGTTGTTTTTGACTGTATCTGAATGGTCATTACTGTTCACCTTTTCCACAACATGTTTTGACTGTGTCTTGTCTTTTACTTAAAATGATATGAGTATAAGTGATATGCTGTCATTGTTCATGGAATTTAAACTATTTTTAACACAGAGAAAGCTTACTTCTGCAGCACTTACGTGAGACAATTGTATTGTAACTTAAAGAATGCAGCGATTTGATTCAAGAAATGTTTGCTTGTCCTACTGCTTTTTAAACTGTACAGTAATGTAGTTAACGTACTTTAAAAATTTGATTAAAGTCAGCTTTATCTAACTAATCAGGTATTTTAATTGAAACCACAGCATATATCAATGGAAAAACACTACAATCATGTTTGTTTAACTAGCACAAATTATGTAGGTTTAACATATACATCATGTTTATTTAACAAACATAAATTATGTAACTTTAACATAGGCTATATGAATCATGTTGCGTAAACCTAAGTTTATTATGTGCAACCGATGTAGGCTACATATTTTATGTTAATCCAACAGGTTTTTTTCTTCAGTGCAATGTGCCCATCTGTTCTTTAATCATTTCTTGATTTGCAAGAATTGTGCGTATCCAAGCTAGAAAAATAAATCAAAATAAATAAATATATATATATATATATAAATATATAACTAACTAAATAAAAAACTAAAGATGGCGGCTGGTAGCGGCATAGTGGCAGGTTCTGCTGTCTTACCTCTCCTAAACCATACTGGGAGACCGCCAGGTTATCATAAAATACGACATGAAACTTGGGCGCCTAGGCGATATAAAAACTCTGTTAAAGTCAACACGTCCTTACACCATGTTGCTTTGGTGATGCGCCTGCTTTTTCTGATGGGCACACAGATATGGGGGAGCTGGTGTTCTACCTCTAAACGTGCGCTTAAGGACTCCCTTGCAAAACTCGCTGTCGGTGTGCCGGTGGTTTCGTGGAGCCAGTATATCCTATACTCAAATATCCTGGATGATGGTCGAGCGAAGCGGGTACAAAGGGAGCTGCGTGGACACTCTACATCTATGTCAACAAAGCCAGGCCCAGCCATCGTTCTTTGCGCAATCCTCCTTTTGTGCGGAGATGTGGGACATTCTAAAACGCTTAACGTGGCTTACTACACTAAGACAGTGATATTAAAAGACCAAACTCAGTACACATCATATTAATAAACCATACTATGGTTATATGTTATATACTATGGCAGTGTATGGGGCAGTGTGTGGGGCAGTGTGTGGGGCAGTGTGTGGGGCAGTGTGTGGGGCAGTGTGTGGGGCAGTGTGTGGGGCAGTGTATGGGGCAGTGTATGGGGCAGTGTATGGGGCAGTGTGTGGGGCAGTGTATGGGGCAGTGTATGGGGCAGTGTGTGGGGCAGTGTATGGGGCAGTGTGTGGGGCAGTGTGTGGGGCAGTGTATGGGGCAGTGTGTGGGGCAGTGTGTGGGGCAGTGTGTGGGGCAGTGTGTGGGGCAGTGTATGGGGCACTGTATGGGGCAGTGTGTGGGGCAGTGTATGGGGCAGTGTGTGGGGCAGTGTTTGGGGCAGTCTATGGGGCAGTGTATGGGGCAGTGTGTGGGGCAGTGTGTGGGGCAGTCTATGGGGCAGTGTATGGGGCAGTGTGTGGGGCAGTGTGTGGGGCAGTGTGTGGGGGCAGTGTATGGGGCAGTGTGTGGGGCAGTGTGTGGGGCAGTGTGTGGGGCAGTGTGTGGGGCAGTGTATGGGGCAGTGTATGGGGCAGTGTGTGGGGCAGTGTATGGGGCAGTGTATGGGGCAGTGTGTGGGGCAGTGTATGGGGCAGTGTATGGGGCAGTGTGTGGGGCAGTGTGTGGGGCAGTGTGTGGGGCAGTGTGTGGGGCAGTGTGTGGGGCAGTGTGTGGGGCAGTGTGTGGGGCAGTGTGTGGGGCAGTGTATGGGGCAGTGTGTGGGGCAGTGTATGGGGCAGTGTGTGGGGCAGTCTATGGGGCAGTGTGTGGGGCAGTGTGTGGGGCAGTGTATGGGGCAGTCTATGGGGCAGTCAAGTCAGTCAAGTGTATTTATATAGCGCTTTTCACAATATAAATTGCATCAAAGCAGCTTCACAGTATCAATCAAATAACATAACAATGTTTGTTTCTTAGTGAAAAAACATCCACGTTTGGTAGGGCTGATCAATGGTATTAATGCTTGGTTAATTATTTTGAATATCCCCAACTGAGCAAGCCAAAGGCAACAGTGGCCAGGAACCGAAAAACTCCATCAAGTGACCTACTGGTGTCCTAAAACTCCATCAGATGACCTAATGGAGAAAAAAAAAACCTTGGGAGAACCCAGGCTCAGTCGGGGGCTAGTTCCTCTCTGGCGTTTATGAACTAGAGGCCGGATTTACAGTAACTGTAATTTGATACAGAATTTTGTTTTATTTTATCACTTCGGGGTGGGTACGCAAACCGGAATCACAACGTTTTATCTGTAGAGTGGGAAAGGGATCCTCCATAGGGAGAGGCTAGTTGGCACTTCAGCACTGCGTTGTCATCGGGTCCAGGCAAAGCTCCTAGTCAGATCTGGATACGGCCTGGATCCGGCAGGCTGCGGGAAAACTCGGGATAAACAAAGACACTAAAATTAGCATAGATGCCATTCTTCTTATGATGATGTAACGAGTACATCAGGATTTAAGGGAAGTGTTCCCAGTTCCGGCTGACCTAATCTATGCAGCCTAACATTGAATTATAGAAGTCTATAATATATTATGTGTATGCTAGGTCAAAGAGATGTGTTTTTAGTCTAGCTTTGAACTGACAGAGTGTGTCTGCTTCCCGGACAATGGTAGGAAGACTGTTCCAAAGTTTTGGTGCTAAATAGGAAAAGGATCTACCGCCAGCAGTCGATTTAGATATTCTAGGTATTATCAACTGGCCCGAATTTTGAGATCGCAATAGACGTGAAGGACTATAATGCGTTAAGAGCTCGCTCAAGTACTGCGGAGCTAAACCATTTAGTGCTTTGTAAGTAATTAACAATATTTTACAATTTATACGATGTTTAATAGGCAGCCAATGCAGTGTTGACAGAACCGGGCTAATATGGTCATATTTCCTGGTTCTAGTAAGAACTCGAGCTGCAGCGTTTTGGACCAGCTGTAGTTTATTTATTAAGCGTGCAGGGCAACCACCCACAATAGCATTACAATAATCTAGTCTTAATGTCATGAAAGCATGAACTAATTGTTCCGCATTTGTTAATGAGAGCATATGTCGTAATTTAGATATATTTTTAAGATGGAAAAATGCGGTTTTACAGATACTAGACACGTGACTTTCAAATGAAAGATTGCTATCAAAGAGCACACCCAGGTTCCTAACCGACGACGAAGACTTAACAGAGCAGCCATCAAGGGTTAGACAGTATTCTAGGTTATTACGTGTGGAAGCTTTTTGTCCAATAATTAGAATCTCTGTTTTTTCAGAGTTTAGTAGTAGGAAATTACTAGTCATCCAATTTTTTATATCAGCTATGCATTTCGTTAATTTTGTGAATTGGTAAGTTTCGTTAGGTTTGGAAGAAATATACAGCTGAGTATCATCGGCATAACAATGAAAGCTAATTCCATGTTTCCTAATGATATGTCCTAATGGTAGCATGTACAGAGTGAACAGCAGCGGTCCTAGTACTGAGCCTTGTGGTACGCCATACTGAACTTGTGATCGATAAGACATCTCTTCATTTACTGCTACAAACTGATAACGGTCAGATAAGTATGATTTAAACCATGCTAGTGCAATTCCACTAATGCCAACATAGTTTTCTAGTCTATTTAAAAGAATGTTGTGGTCAATTGTGTCAAATGCAGCACTAAGATCGAGTAACAATAATAGAGAGATACAACCACGATCGGATGATAAAAGTAAACTCTAATGAGAGCTGTCTCAGTACTATGGTGCGGTCTAAATCCTGACTGAAAATCCTCGCAGATATCATTTCTTTCAAGAAAGGAACACAGTTGTGAGGATACTGCTTTTTCTAATATCTTTGACAGAAAAGGCAGATTTGAGATCGGCCTGTAATTGACTAATTCTGAAGGATCAAGTTGCGTTTTTTTTTAACAAGCGGTTTTATCATAGCCAGTTTAAGGTTTTTGGTACGTATCCTAGAGACAAAGACGAATTAATGATATTAAGAAGAGGATCTATGATCTCTGGAAGCATCTCTTTCAATAGCTTAGTCGGTATAGGGTCTAACATACAAGTTGTCGATTTAGATGAATTAACGAGTTTGCAGAATTCTTCCTCTCTTATAGCAACAAATGAATAAAATTTTTCCTCAGGGAGACTACAATGCACTCCCTGATGCGATACTGTAGTAGACGGTTGCATAGTTATAATTTTGTCCCTGATATTATCAATCTTATAAGTGAAGAAGTTCATAAAGTCATTACTGCTGTGTTGCTTGGAAACTTCTGTGCTTGAAGCTTTCTTTTTCGTTAGTTTAGCCACTGTTTCAAATAAATACCTAGGATTATGTTTATTTTCTTCTAATAGGGTTGAGTGTGTGGGGTAGTGTGTGGGTAGTGATGGGGTAGTGTATGGGGCCAGTGTGTGGGGCAGTAGTATGGGGCAAGTGTCTGGGGCCTGTATTGGGGTATGGGGCAGTGTATGGGGAATGTGGCAGAGTGTGGGGCATGTGTGGGTATTGTGTGGGTTCTTGTTGGGGTATTGTATGGGGCAGTGTGTGGGGCAGTATATGGGGCAGTGTAACTGGGGCAAGTGTAATGGCATGGGGGCAGTGTTTATGGGGGCCAGTGTATGGGGCAGTCGTGTGGGTAGTGTATGGGGTAGTTTATGGGCAGTGTGGTGGGCCAGTATATGGGGCATGTGTATTGGGCAGTGTAAGGGTAGATGGGCAGGTGTGGGGCAGTGTGGTGGGCAGTGGGTGGGGGCACTATGTTGGGCAGTGTATGGGGCAGTGTGTGGGGCAGTGTATGGGGGCATTCTATGGGTCAGTGTGTGGGGGTGTTGTGGGGTAGTGTGTGGGCAGTCTATGGGGCAGTGTATGGGCAGTGTATGGGGCATGTGGTGGGGCGGGCAGTATATGGGGTATGGGGCAGTGTATGGGGCAGTGTATGGGGCAGTATATGGGGTATGGGGCAGTGTATGGGGCAGTGTATGGGGCAGTATATGGGGTATGGGGCAGTGTATGGCCAGCCTGGGATATGGAAGAGTCGAGAATAGGGGTGCACGATATATAGATTCAATACCGTTATCGCAATATCACGTTGCCGATATTATATTGAAAGTCTTGTGATAATTATGCAATATGTTGTTTATGATGCAAGACATGTTTCTGGAGAGGGTACCCTACAGGAGGACAACATCTGCATGGTGTCGGTTTGGCAATTAAAAATAGCATCCTCCCAAACCTCAGTGAGGCCCCAATTGGCATCAGTGAAAGGCTAATGTCACTCCGCTTTCCCCTTGCTGGAAAAAATATGCTCTCATTTTCAGTGCTTATGCACCTACTCTTCCATCAGCAGAAGGACAGTTTCTATGAGGCACTGGATGAGGCCCTTAGGAAGGTTCCATAACATGATACAATCTTACTGCTGTCCGTTCTGTGAGACGGGTCTACAAACCGGGGGAGTTTACAGTGTTGTCAGACGTGTGGAGCATCATCTGCAGCTGTACAGGACGGTGCTGTGTAGTGCTTAAACACCCATAAAACACTATTTTTACTATATATGCATCTTACAATGGTTTTGCTTACATTTTCGGATTTCATTATCATCAGGTGCAACTTAAAATGCTGAGATAATTCACATTTTGACTGCTTAACTGTTCTACCACGGTTTTAAAGCACGTTTATCTTGACAGACTTTTTTAAACTAGTTTATGTTGTTCATAAACAAAGTCTCCTTCACAGACAAAGCCAATAAC